>VWZT01013818.1:568-53830 GCA_013397055.1 Pachycephala philippinensis
TTTGTTTATAATGATATAACTTGTCCTAAAGTAGCTGTTTTTCCACGTCTTGTGCTTGTCCTGCAATCTGTTCTTAGTTAAATGCTTTTCCCTATAAAGGCCACGATGCTTGAAGCTGAAGAGATTCAGCCAGTTCCTAGACATGTCTCTCTGGTGTTCCTACTTTTTTTAAGGAAAATTAATTTTCTTGGAAGTTGGCGAAAAGCTTAGCTAGAAAAAGTGCAGCTGAACAAGTAGACTCTAATCTTGTAAAATATTTTAATTAGCCAGTATTCCAGTATAGAATTTTTACTTTTTTTTTATATTACTGTGCTGGTTCTGTGGAACTGGAATTCATTGAGCACACCTAGGTACCAGAAAAGGCAAAGCTGCTTTACAACTCTCTAAATGTACCAGCACGTCCTTTTATCCCCTAAAAACATATGCCACATATACTTGTTCATTGTTCAGCTAGGAAGAAGATAGAAATTATCAACAAAATACAGTAGGAAGACAGAACTTCTTGGGGATTTTCAGGTTAAATGAAATAATTTCTCCAGAAAACTTCAGAATTAGACTTGATTTTTACAATTTGCAGCTTTTTAACTGAGTACATATGCATTTTCTTGAAAAATGTAACATTTTTAACTACTGTATTTTAGAGATTTTCCAGGAGTCTTTCATTTAATTTACTTCTAAAATTACAGATTCTTTTGTTTAACTTGTATGTTGTTACCAAAATAAACTTCCTCCTGGAACTGGTGGTAAATAACTATACACATGGTGTAGTAGTGGGTGATATCCAGATCCCTGAAAATAATATTTTAAGCATTCTAACAATAATTTTAAGATTCAAATGGTTTCACAGTCACAGTTGGAATTTTGTGGTGAGATCTTTATAAGTTGACTAGTGTGCCACAGATTTCAGCTGTTTCTGGAAATAACTATCCTTATGCTTGTTAAGTTGTTTTGCTTGTTCTTGAGACCTAAGAAACTTACATGGCAGTTGAAGTTGTCACAAATCCCAGACTCCAAATCAATATGGTGCGGAATGATATTTAAAAGTGCACTGGGTCTGCTCTTAACAAGTCCCACAGTGACCTCTAATGTTCAAGGATAAAACCTGAGCTGTTAAAATAAAGGATTTATTTTTTGAAGGCATAATTTCCTGTATTAGTACATACATTTAGTTTATTACTGTGCCCTAGGCAGTAGATAGTAAGTACTTGGTTCATCAGGTTTCACTGCTGGTTTTCAAAGGAATGTTCTGTCGGGGAGTCAGTCCCAATTTCTCCACTTTGAACAAGGAGGCACAAAGCTGCTTTTACAGTAGTTGTGGGAGAACTAGTAATTTTTGTGAAGCATGCTGAAAATGGAAAATACCTTTCAAATAGTAAGAGCATTTTCTGTTCTTTCTTTTGGCATCATTTGTTCATACTATAATAAATATTATTTTCAGTTATTATTCTGTTGTCATATACTCGGTGCATACTGGCATGCTTTAAAGATTCATAGCTGAGAATTTTGTTTCTTTTATTAATTTGTTTTTGTATTCATTGGACTTTCCATTAGGCTAGAAGAAACTTCCCTGTTCTGTACTGAAATTAGTTCTTCTTAATCCAGAAACATGAATAAAAGCAAATATTGTAACTTTTGTGTTAGAAGAACTGGTACTCTGCCAGTTGCCTGTTTGATAGTACTTGGAAGATATTTCATTACATCTAAAGTTTTAAGTGATGGGAAAAAATCTGATTTGTAACAATTATTTCTTTTTAACTGCAATTCCTTTTCTTGATGGTTGTGTGTATAAAATGGAATCCTGAGTAACTTGTCAGAACTGAGGGGTGGTTGATTACTTGCCATCCTTAACTAGTTGTTAATTTGATTGCTGAGAGTAACTTTGGTCTACAGCTATGTTTTCTTCCAGTTTTGCTTTATATTTGAAATGTTTTGTTTGGAAATACAAGATTGTCCATGAGGGTAAAATTTGTGTACTTGAAACACAAAATTAATTTGTAAGAATAAGCAATATGAATTTCTTTCCAGTTACAACCAACATGTGAACTAAGCCTTTGTACATTGCATAGATCCCAGTGATGGGACATAGTAATATTATATTAAAAGAAGAATGAATTCTACATTAAACTAATTTTTTGCCCCCAGCAATAATTCTGTGACTGATTATGTTGACGATTGTTGTGGTTTAAGCTTTTTTATTTGGTTTGTGAGCTAAAAGCTCATTATGGTTGATCTGGTTTTGTCTGCTTCTGGGAACTTCTCTGTATGTTACAGCACTGAGAAGATTAGAAAAATGGATTTTTATTGTTGTTTTTCTTTATTGTGCTGTACTGGAAAATTCTACGTATTTCTTAGGGATGGGAGCTATTACATGGAAATTGTAGTTGCTTGAATTCAACCAAAGGCACAAGAAAATGGTACAAAATTGAGTTGAAGCTAACAAAATCTGCTGCTTTGTATTTGGAACAAACAAAACATCTGGGTGTAAGGACAAAATGACTAATTTAGAGGAAAGAAAAAAAGAACAGCAGAGCCATACGTGTGCAGTTGCTGAAACTGCAGATTAGATTATGATTTGCCTTTTCAGTAATGCAGCAGTCATTTCCATGACCTGTGATATTTTCAAACTCACAATAGAGGGGTTTTCTTTAATGCCTGTATGCTAGGGGATACAGGGAGAGTAATATGATGGAGGAATAGGATGAGTAAAACCTGTTCAGAGTATAAATACATTAACTGAATAGATGTGTTACCACTATGGTGGAATAATACTGGGATAGAGTTGGCTTTATTGAAGGATAAATGAGAGCTCCTTCTGGAACTAGATAGGATTTTTAAATGAAAACTTAAATGCACTGATCTATATTGATTATTTTAACTGAAAGCTTACATAGGCTAGTCTATTTTGATTCCTCTGTGGCATTCATCAGCATCAAGTCCAAGCCTGTACTTTGATAAATATATGTGAATTAAATCAGCCTACTAAAAAGTCTGCATACTTGTACCCTTACAGTAATCACTGTAATGTAAAAGTTATTGAAATGTACAACTAAAGTGGGAAATGAGAGTCAGGCTGCATGGCAGTATTTAGCTCTGGCCTTGTATCATGAAAGATTGTAGAAAAAGCACGTGTTAAAAAGCTCACACAAATTCTGATACTGAGCTGTGTCCTGTTAATCATGGTTGTTAGGCTAGGTATAACCTCATCTTCAAGTTAGACCAGTCTTAAAACAAAAGCTTTTGTCCTCAGTTTTATGTTTCATAGGACACAATAAAATTGGGCTTATTCATGTGTTGTGGTATTTTCTGTTATGAAAGTGTTCTTTATTTTCAAACCATATATCCTGAATTCTAGTGTGATGCCACTGATTTATAGAAAAATGCATATTGTGATTGACAGAGAAGTTGGTTGTTTCAATGGATTCTTGAACTGTGTGTAACATAGCTACAAATTCCTGAACAAGATCAAATAGGTCATTTCAAACTAACCTAGCAGTCTTGGTGGGGTAGTTGTTTTGCATACAGGTTGTAATTCCCTCCTTCCTGTTCCCTCACATGCCTTCTTGTAGAAGCACATCAGGGGCCATTCTATTTCCTTTGCGGATGACTGCTAATGCCTTGTTTTTACAGCTATTTTTCCTATCATACTTCTGTGGGTAATTTTTAAGTACCTAGCTTTGCAAATATATTGTAACCTGGGGCTTTCTGAATTACTTGATGATTTTCTGCAGGCTGTTTGATAAACAGTGTCTTCCAATGTGCAGGCAAGTGTAAGAAAAAATAAACATTTTATACATAGAGAGCTATCTGAATAGCATCTCTGCTCCATATGTTGTAGTACCCACGAGAGGCTCATTATAATCCCTGGACCTTTTGTGCACCAAATACTTCAGTCCAGATAATGCTGTGCTCCATCTGCCTTAATCTCTGAGCTGCACAATGTGAAATTCTTAATGCTTTGACCTGCTATATGCTAGCATTTTTGATCTTGGATTTTTCTTGTCCATGTTTCCATTTCAAACAAGTTTTCAAGGTTGTTGGTTTGAAGTTTGTCAGTTCTGCTGAATTATTCTGTGAGTTTTTTTCTCTAAACCAAGTGTTACATACAAATGCTGAAAAGCATATGCATCTCTAAAATACTTTTATTCTGGTGGGGTTTTTTTTGTATTTGGTTTTGCTTCTTCCCCNGTTATCTAACTGGACAGAGATCCAGAAATGAATGTTAGGGAAATTATTTTTTTCAGCAAACAATACTTTGCTTGCCTCACTAAAAGGCATTTCAACCTGTAATCATAAACCAGACACTGCACTGTATTTCAGAATTTCACTCCAGAAACACGATGCTTTTAAAATCTACAGATGTTTTAGAAATGTCTAAGAGCAGAATATTATCTTTAGGAGTGATGGCTATCTTATGTTTTCTTTATTAAAAAACTCCAACCAGAATTTTTTCTTTTAAGGGTCTTTTTTGTGTCTACCCTTTACCACCCTAAATTCTTTCTTGTGACTGCAGTAAATGCTTACCATTACCTTTTCCCTGTCTTTTCTCCTATGACCATCAAAGTATAAGAAAAGACAGCACTGCACATTTTAATGCAGCAGTGTTTATCAGTTGAGGATTATCCGTTCACATGTCCAGTTACTGGTAGAAGGTGATGCTGCAAACTGCTTTACTGCTGCCCAGGTTCCAGCTTTTCCCCTATGGCAGTGCAAGGCAACTTGAAGCCCCTCATATGGAAAGAGTGAGGGGTAACTTCCCATTTACCGGCAGTTGGGTGGTGAACTATTTTGTCAACAGTTGCATGGCAGCTCTGCACGTCCGTTTACTTGTCTGTGCTTTTTAGAGGGGAAAGCTAATGAAACAGACCTGGCAAAAATGTGTGCACTGTTAAGTCAGATACTGACATGTAGTAACTTACCTTTGTGTTGAAAATGTTTTGCTGTATGAAAAGACTTAAGGTTAAAGATGGGTTGTTTTTAAATAGGTTCTTCTCAAATTGTTTGAAATATATGTGCAAATGTTTGCTGTCTTTTGGGAAGAAAGGCTTCTGCAGGCTGGCTCAGTTTGTGCCATGGGGAAAAGCTGTCCTTTGCTGTGGGAAGTGGGAAACTGGGAAAAGTTCAGAATGTAGCACATCATTATAAATGAAGGATTCATTGTTTGGGTGTACAGGGAAGATGAAACCAGTGGTTTGATCAGTTGCCAAGAGGAGAGGGGAGAAGATGAGAAAATTCAGGGCAAGCAGAGAAGTCCTTCAGCACATGAGCTGTTGCTGGTTTTGGTGGCTTTGCAAATTGATCGCTTGTAGGGGTGCTGTTGGTGCTTTTCCCCTCATGTTTTTTCATATTGTGCCATGTAATGCTGCATGTGTTCAAACCCACAAAAGGAGGACTTTAATTCCCAGCGTTGTCCATAGCCGCTTGAAACTGCTGGTGTTGCCTTGTCCAAGTGGTGTACTGATAATGTAGCATTTTGTCTTAGCAGTTCTAACCTGGCTGCTAGATTCTCTGTCACTATTAATTAGCTTGTAGTTCTAGGAAGCATATGGTTGGTCTCCTGTGGATTGTCTGACCAATTACTTCTCTTCAGATACTAGATTTTTCTGTAGATACTAGTGTGGGGCTTCTGCAAGAAGTTTATAACAAGATCTGTCCATGGATTTAGTAGAAAGGATGGGATGAATATTCATGTTTCATTATTAATGAAAAAGAGGTTTGACTCTGAGGAATTTCAGGAGAAGTAAAGTTGTCTGATTTCTGAATTTATAAAAAAATATTCCTGAATTAGCCATACTGTGATACATGTGTCAGACAATGTTTTCCTGCTCAAGTTACTTTAGAGAACATGGTGAATATATTTGTGGGTAAGGTCTCCAAATGGTGTTTTGTGGCTGACTTTGCAGTTAGAGTGGTGTTGGAACCCCAAGTTCTGATATTGATTCCCAGAGACACGTTGCATTTGATCTGAGACCTTGGAAAAAACTCCCTTTATTATATGATAGCACTGAAGTTGTTGCTGTGTAGTTAGAAAGAATCTAGTATGTCACTGGGTGAAATATGTAGAGATATAGAAAATTAGGTTTATAGGATTTAGTAACAAGATGGAGGATTTGGGTGTTGGTTTCTTCTTCTCTTTTGTCCTTTCTTCTTCACAAACCTAGGCTTTTAGATATTGGTGTAAAAATTCTGCAGTGTGGCTTGTAGATGAATGGTTAGTGGATTATAAGTAAAAATAAATTAGTTGGCATTTGGTAATTGGATAGTTTGGGCTTCAAAAGGCCTTGGAAGTTAGAACCTACAGCCATCTTTTACACCTTATATCTAGAGGGCACATTCCGTGCAGCAGTGCCTGATAAGAATTAATAAACATCAAATTAGAAGAACAACTCAGCGTCTCCTGTCTTTTAATGTAAAATCCAGAAGAAAAGAACTCCTGAGACTGAGGCAAAGTGAACCCTGAGCAGCAACAGAGTGGAGGAGGTCTGAGATGTCAGACCTCATAGCAGAGAAGTAGAGTTCCAGCCAGAAAACTCAGGAGGCAAAGTTCAAAGAAAATAGGTTGAGAGAAGGGTATTAAGGTATAGGCAATGATGTAGTTAGAAGGTAGACCAAATCCTGATTTTTAGAGATTCTGTTTTTATGTGGCATATTTTCCAAAGGTAAAGCTCTGCTGACTGAGACAATGGTCTCTTTTGGTGGATTGATTCTAATAACAGGTTCTTAAATGATAAGCTGAGAGTAAATAATTTTAGCTTTTGTCTTGAAATGGTGAGATTTTTGTTCTGTTTCTCAACCTATTTCAAATTATTTGTAAAAGTGGTTGATGCAAATTGAAAATGTTTTCATGAAATGTTCAGAAAGAAAATGACCAAATTACAAGCGTTATGCAAATTTAAACTTATGAGCAAGTTATAGATGATGAAATATTTCCACTTAAAAAAAATAATTAAAACCTTTTGGAGATGAATGTCAGAAGTAATAATCTTAGAAGACAGATCTTGTCATTGCAAAGCTATTAATATCTATAAAAAATTCTAGTGAAGAATATGCAGATGGCTTACTTTGTAGAACCGAGTTTTGTCTCCTAAGTTTGATGCTTTTTGGAATTAAGAAGCTCTATCTGTGACAGAAATACTACCTTCAGTACTATTTCATAGGAGTGATTTCAGTTTATACTCTGCGTACAAATAGTTCATCACTTTCATGTTTCTGAAAATGCAACAAAGAAAAAATGATTATATGGTGGAATTCTGAGTACTTTATAAGAGGATTGAATGAAACTGCACATATTTACGTTTTTCATTATTTTAATTGAAAAATAACACTATGTTCTTGAATATAGACACAGTGGGAGACTCAAAAATTCAGGGCACAGACTGTTTTTTCCTTCTGTCTGTTTGAGTTAGGAGTGACAGAGGGAGCAGGGACTTCACAAGCTGACCTTGAGGGAGGGCTACCAGGGATTCATTAGGTGGCAGCAGCAGTTTAAAAGGGAGTTGCCAATAGGTGAAGGGCAGCATTTCTTATAATGAAACTGCAGTTATGTAAATTAAGCTTGTGTCTATGCAGCAGTAGCTGGATATTCAGCTTGCTTTTCAGAGGTAGGACTAATACAATCAAACAGCTGGTGTTTCAGTGCACTTTGTAGGTATTTTCCAAGCATCAGTTCAGTGGTTCAGGGGTAAATGAATAGATGGGAGATAGTGTAATACATGGAGTTGGAGTGGAATCATCCCATGTGTCATTACGTAGCTGCCTAGTCTGCCAACATGCTTTTAACTTTGTGATGTAGTGGTGAACAAGGAGTCAGTCATTGTGTTATGGTGTGTCCTTATGATATATGTGACAATTTGAATTGATTTTATGTTTGCAGTTACCACCAGTGTGGAAATTATGCATTTGTGCATTTTCATTTGTGAAAATATTTAATAAAGAAAAGGTCATATGTTGCAAATATCTTTCTTTTGCTTAACACAATCTACCTTTGGGGGTGAGATTTTAATAATTGCCAGTGTATGGAGAGAAAATTATGCTTTTTTTTTTCCAAAATGCATTATTAACTTTTGTTTGGTTTTATCACTTCGCTGCTTGCTTACCTACTACATTGAGTCATCTTTATCAAATACTTCTGCTAGCACAGGATCACAAGAAATGTTCAAATTAGCTAAAGGGTAAATGTTAAGTGTCAAGCTCTGTTCTGTAGGATAGACATTTAAATTCCGATGAAGATTTCTGCTTTGTTGGTTTGGGGTTTTTTTCCATTCTCATATGCACACTTGTTTTTTGTTCACTTTGGATATTGTGAGACTCTAACAGATAATAAATTTATTCTTAATTGTTCTGTGTTGAATTGCTACATGTTGATGTTACTTCAAATTTCTTTTATAACAACCTTTTTTCTTTCCTTCGTGTTTTTCAGATTATGGCACAGGCTCAGGGTTTGGGGAAGAAATACATTAAAGCCTTTTTTAAAGGTTTCTTTATTGCTGTTCCTGTAACTGTGACTTTCCTGGATAGAGTTGCCTGTGTTGCAAGGGTGGAAGGAGCATCAATGCAGGTATTGCTGGAAATATCTTTTGTCTGTCAGGAAATTAAAATGTGGCTCTCCACTGATAATAGCAGGGTGAAAAAAATCTTTTTCTGACTTGTTATTAAATGACATTCTAGTATGGAATAGTTTAATTTCTACTTTGTTAAATATTTTGTGGTGTGAAAGAAAAGATTTTGAGAACAAAACTTCCCAAAATTCTGTGTCAGTAAAAGGAAAATATATGGAGAAACAGTGCTAAAGATAGATTGTTTTGATATCTTCCTAGACATTTAGAAATAGTTGGAGCAATACCTTTTGTCTCTTGGCATTGAATTGATGACTCACAAAGAGGCTTTGTTAATTTTTAGTAGCTACATTATAGTAACTGTATGGCAAAACTGTTTCTTGCTATACTTGCTCTTATTAATGAACACATATGGCACCATTGCAGGGAAGAATACTGGAAGTGGCATGAGCTTAATATTATTACTTATTTTTATCAGGCAATAGGTACCAGTTCACTGTTTTTACTTCGGTTATATTGAATGTTTATACAGCATAAGCAAATAAATATAAATAGGATGTGTAATATTTAGATGATAAATAAATACTCATGAACACTATTTTGTTTTCGCTGTTTATTTGGTCTTGAAAAAGCTATGTTTCTATGTAGATAAACAATTTCTATATTGTTACTTTGCATTTTGAATCGTATGCACTGCACATTGGTGTGCATCACCACTGATAACTATGATGTATTTTGTTCCAATGTTGCAACATTCCATTTAGCAGAGAGTAAGGATTTGATTCTTGGATGTCAAGCTCTCTTTTCTGATTGTTTTGATAAGCTCAGAACCTTGAAGAGAGGTTTCACAGCAATCAAGACCAGCTGCTGGAGTTTGAATTACGCAGAATTTACACATGGGCTAGAAAACTTGGGCTTTATCCTGCACTTGGCTGATTTATGTTTAATGTTCTAAAAAGCATGTGGTGGGGAGGAGGGAATGGCAAGGTGGCATTGTGTCTTTTGTGGCAGTCTGTAATCTGATGTTTAAACTCTATCAAAAAAACCTCAGCAGGCAGCTCTCACATCAAGAACAAGGATGAAAGTAAAATCATTTTACTCCAGTAATTCTACAATCCAAGGCCAAAAGCTAGGTGTAATATAAGTTATCTTGGCCCTTTTCACAGATGTTATTCTGAATACCATTGATGGCCAGTGCAAAAGAGGAGAATCTCAGGGCTTGCAGTTGCAGAGCCAGAAATTTGAAAAGGAGAGGAGGGGAAAACTGGGAAAAAACAGTTTTGTTATCTTTTTACTATCTTCAGACAGGAGAAATTCAAATATATAGCACAGCATCTAGAGAAGTACAAAATCAGCCAGATGAGTACAACTCCCATGTTTTCCACCTTCCCATTTTTTGCCTCTGTTGCCGTTCTAGAGCCACATGGAGCATTCAAAATGCAGATTCATGTTGGATTTTCTGGTTTTGGTTTTCTTTGCTGTTTCTGTTTTTGGGATTTTTTTTGCTGCTAGTGAGTATGACCTGAGCATATAAATTTTGAGGTGGTGTTTTTTTAGCATACCACATTGCCATTCACGGTTTGATCTTTTCTGTCTCAGATGTAGTGTTCTGTTTGACATCCATTATTGCTTAGTAGTTTTACTTCAGTAGCTGGAAGGAAATTTCTTAGATTTCCCTCTCCACAAGTCTGTTGTGCCCCTCTGGTTAAAACCTCAGTTTTATGTTTTCTTTGAAGTCAGTCCCAAGTGTTTGGGAGTGCTCTGGTATTGTTTTGGAGTATTGCTTCTCTAGGCACTTGAAGAGCATATTAGTTAGCTGTGCATTATCCATGGAAGATTTGAAAAACTCTACAGTTATTTGCTTAGATTTATTCAACCTGACAAAGGGAAAACAATATATATTCACTGGATTATTAAAATTGAAGCTTTTCCCTTGCTGTATCTGTTAACTAAACATTCCCTCTGTTGACTGAAATATGGATAGCTTGAAAGTAGCTGACATTTGTAATTTTTCTGACACCTCAGTGTCTGTAAAACTCTCTGATTTTATTCTGAAACAGAACTGAAATAGAGGTTTGTTTTAAACTTCTATGCATATGGATGTTTTTCAGATTACCAAAAAAAAAAAAAAAAGGGCTTTTAATATGATACTAATTTCCTTGCCAAGATTTATTAGACATCTAAGCAAGTCTAACAGGGACACAGTTATAAGGAATAAATCCTTTGCTTTAAGAGTAGCTTGAAGGAGTACTGATCATGCTGCAATTCTGTCTGTTAACTGTGTTCTTTGGAGAGTGATCTATGTTAAATGTATATGACAGCTGTAGGTATGAGGAAGACTGAAGTTCAGTCAGTTTGTAGTCAGATTGTGTCCTTCAATCACATGCTTCCAGTGATACCTTATTGTCTCAATTTGATACCATGGTAAGATTCCCAGGAATTAGTTTGTAATAGACCTCTAAAATGTCTAGATTGTGTACTCATAATTGTGGCTCCTGCTGAGCCTGAAATTAAAAGTTTTGACAAGAAGCAAGAAATAAATCTTTCTGTGTCATGTTTGCTCTCCTACTCTTGTTCTCTGCTGTGCACTCTCTCTCCCCACACACTTTCTCCTTTTGTTCTGGACCAGCCTTACTGCTGCTTCATAGTTACTGATGATGGGAATGATTTTTGACACCCTGGCAAGCATATGAATAAGCTTCTAATGAAAACACAAATTTTCTGACCCAATCAATTAAGACAGACTTTATGCATTTCATTGTCTCAAGCTGATTTTATGTTTTTCAGTGCTTTCAGCCACCTGTTGTAATTTCACTTGTGCTGACTTCAGTGTATATATGTATCAACTCTAACCTATAGGGAATAACAGTGAACTATTGCAGTTTATGATTTTAACAGTTTTAATAGTTTCATTACCTTCTCTTTTCTTTCCAAATTGACTGGGTTTTAAAATCATCTCATGAGGTAGTTTTGTTGCTTAGGGTTTTAGATTGATGTGCTCATCTAGCGTTCTACTAATAGTGGGTTTCTAGTGAGTTGTAGTCTGTTTACAACATTAAATGTAAGTGACACAAATAAGTGGTAATAAGATTTCTTAATTGCCGGTTGTGGATCTTTTGTGTGTGACTTCTTGTAGTGCGGACTGTATACTTTTAAATGTTTGTTGTCATATGGACATCTTGATATTGATTTATGTTATTTTTTATTGAGTTTCATTGCTTGTCTGGTATTATGAACACTTCATACATAAAGATGTGGAGCAGGAAACCCCCATGGATATATAAATTTGTAAATTCATTAAATCAAATGGACTGTTTTCAAGTGGGATAGAAGATGACAGCATATGTGCAGCTGTATATGCAAGTTCTATTGCAAACAGTTCAATACCAAGGATTATAGGAAGTGGCCTGACCAGCGATCTCTGACAAAGCACTCATGTTTCTGCAGCAAACATTATTGAATATTCTATTCCCTTATGCATGATAGCAGTTGTAATTATTCTGTGGCAGTTTCTCCTAACTTTATTATTAGGATTACTGTACCTAAGCCTGTAAGCTCATGTGAATATTCTTTGTGTTCCCCAAGCTACAAGCAAATAAGTTGTGACCTTCACTAGCAGCATAACAACTATCAAGTGAATCATTATTTATAGTAAGAGGGCATGTTTTTACCCTCCTACTTACGGAACCTCATGTCCTATGAGGCTTCATCATATGGCTGGGGATCTCAATTTGCATGCTTTTAGCATTAGATTAGTTAGTAATTGGAAAGAGTAATGTTTTGCGGCTTCTGCACCACAGTTTAAATTAAGACCTGTGTGCCTCATTTGTAGCAGGCTTTTATGCCAAAAACTTGAGCAAAGAAGTTATAATGCTTCAGACTAGAAGGAAGAAGCCTCTGTGTCATTGTTTCTTATTAAAAGCCCTTGTGACCCTCTTTGTTGACCGCTTTTGCAGAAGCTGTATTTTGATTTTTCTAGACCTTGAACCTTACTACTAGTAAAAATATCATGAGGAATAAGTTGTATTGTTTCTATACTTGTTTGTTGTGGAATCTCAATTTGTGTTATTTACAATAGAGAAAGGCTTGCTGAAGGATTTAGCCTTTTATTTTTTTAATAGACAAAGTAATTATTGATGTAAATGGAAAGTTGTCTCCTAGTTTTCCTTCAGTTTCTTCTAACAAAATAGTATTATTGTCTGCACATTTGTCAGGTTTTTTTGTTAGAGAGAAGGAAAAAAGCCAACACCATCATATTTTTCTCAAACACAATTCTAATGTATAATGAGTTGGCTATCCACTCATATATATCAAAATGACATACGCTATTGTTAAAAATCCATTTAGCGTGCTCTAAGTTAAAAAGCTTATGCAATATCTAAATGTATTTCAATTCTAAGGTATTCCTTTGTTTAAATACAGAAAAAAATAGGATTCAAGTGGGATAGTGCAACTAGGGCAATACTGTAACTATCTGGTGTATTTCTGTGTAAGATGCAGTTGATGTAAGTTTATTTGATACAAAAAGTATGTGAATACTCATTTAGATCTTTTCTAAGTATCAGCTTTGAGATACATTATCTTTTGGAACAATGGTTTTAAGATTTCTATTTGTTTCATCCTTCTCTCTTGGCCATTTAAGGCAGATACTTTTGAGTACTAAGGAGTTTACTTAGTGAGAATATACCGTATATATGATTCCTGCTTTGTATATTGGCCTCTGCCTTATACTTAGTACTGTTAGTTTCTGGCCCATATGTACCTGCATTTGGCAAAGTGAGTATCACTGAATTGTTTGTGAATTTGTGTGTAAGTCATTTGTATGTAAATATTTGATCCTTTGGTGGAAAATTCTGTAAAGGTGATAAATAATTTTGGAAATCCTGATTAAAACGTATTAATAAAATAACTGCTAATTAGCTCCTGGTTTTCATTTATCTGGTTCTTGCAGTGCATTGAGTCTAGTAAATAAGACAGCAATGAGTATTAATATATTTATAGCTTAGAGTCCGACCATATCTCTATGGATGTTAAAGTGATCTGCTTTGATCCCCTGGTTTACCTGACTAGAAATTTGCCTGTAGTCCATAGCCCAAAATGTAACTAGCCTCATTTGCTCTTCAACTAAACATACTGTGTCATATCCCTCCCCCTCTCCCTACCATGTTTGTTCTTTTGACCTATCATATTGCTTACTGTTCATGTGAATTACACCTACTGAGGACCCTACCACATGAATTCCTCTTGCACCTTGAAAAACTAATTTTTCACAAATCCCACTTGAAATACGTCTTTCTCAACCAATCTGTTTAGCAATGATGAATGAAGAAACTGTAGTAAAGAGAAACCAGCACTTCTGAATTGCTTTTGAAGTAAAAAATAAATACTAAATAACCATTTTACTTGAGAGCTAAGTTTACTGAATAACAATAGAGTGAAATCCAACACCGTGTAATTACTAGGGTTGAGAAGAGTTTCAGTCCCTCTGTTGGTTTACTCATTGAAGGTACCATCAGTTTGGAGAGGGGAATATCAGCAATGAAAGTCCAGTGGTTCATGTGGTGGTTCAAGTTATATTGTAAGTGCCTCTTCTACAAGAACAACAACAATGGCAACAACAACAAAACCAAAATTTTTAGCTAATATTGCAGTTATCATACAAATGAGGGGCTGCCTAGTTTCAACACTGCTTTATCGCATATATCACCCAACTCTACAATCTACATTAGAGATTATCTCTTGGCCAACTGGGGAGATACTGCAATTGTATTTGAAGACTCTGGAAAAGCTTTCTGAGAAATAAACTGTAAGAAAACTTCAGTCTGGAATACTCTTAAATATTTTCTATATAGTAAAAGGAGTCTCTGTTTCAAAATAAGCCTTGCAAACATAAATAAAGACGATACACTGATAGGCTTCTTCCTTGCTCTGCCCTTTCCCATGACTTAACTCATAGCCAGCATTGATCAGGTACCCTGGTTTTGTTTCATATTGCACAAAATAATTTTGGGTGATTGGATTTACCTCCTAATTATGCATTAATTACTTGGTTATTTTAATTCATGCCTTTATGTGTCCTGTTATGGAAGGCCCACATTTATTGCCAGTGTCAGTGTGTGCTGTAGGTATAGGGCTTGTTTTTCCTCTTTGCGAAGGATGCTGAGATTAGTATTGTTACAAGTACATATTTAATTTTTAGTCTATTATGCTTTCATAAATGGTAAGATGCCTGCAAAAAGTTTGTTTGCTTGTTTGGTTTTTTTTCTGGGAATTAGTGTATTTGGTTCTCCTTTGATTTTAGTATTAAATAATAAGCAGTAAAGGCAATCCCTTCTTTTCATCAGGCTTGCCATAAGTATGTATTCCATGTAATCTGATTTGCATGCAGTAGTGCACTGAAAGATGTGAACTATAGTTTCTCATAAATTAATGATATTTAACATATCATTTAATAAATGTATTTCCTGTAATGCAACAGATTCTTGGCCTCTTACAGTAAGTGGGTATGTTTTTACTGATTTTAATGGATTTCACCTGTTGATGGAAAGAGAATCAGGTGGAAGATTGATAAAGGAAATGTAGCTCTAATTATGTTTTTTTTCTCCCCTTCTCTCAGCCTTCTTTGAATCCTGGGGGAAGACAAGCATCTGATGTAGTACTGTTAAACCACTGGAGCATTAGAAATTATGATGTACAACGTGGGGACATAGTGTCACTGGTGTAAGTAATTTTTCATACCTTTCAATACATGCCTATGTAGGTGTTGAACCATTGGTGTTTCATCTCAAATAATGTAGCTATATACATGAGCAAGGAACATAACATTTTTAATAATGCATTGTTGTTATTTCTATCATCCGTTTTCAAAACTCAGTTGTTCAAAGAATGCATTACCAAGTTTTTACTTGAAAGGCATGGAGTGCAAGATATCATGTGATACAGTGTTTATGTGTACCAAAACTGCCAAGAACAAAGAGTTGTGAGATAGAAATAGATAAAACATTACGTGGCTTAAAGGAGTGTAGTTTTAAGTTGCTTGGCTATGTACTTATGGGAAAAACTTTCCGTATCATCTAATACTGTACGTTTTTCTTCTGTGAAGAATCTTTCTTCATACTGCTGTGAAGTATGTCTACTGAATAAAATTTTAGAAAAGATCACAAGAATTCAACCACCTCCATAAAGGACAAATGGAGCACAAAATATAATTCTGCATTTAAAATTAGGAGGTCTATGTATCGAGCCAAAAGGTGGCAGTGTTTCGCTGTTGAAAATACTCAAGACTAACAGAGGACAGAAACTCCATTTCAGCCTTAATATAATATAGAAATAGAATGTCAAAGTGCTCATAACTGACACAGGGATATAATACATACTCATACTATATGCTTGGAGAGTTTAAGCTCATGGTTTTAGTTTTGTAAGTGAAATGCACAGTATGTCGATTGTAACAGAAATGTCTTTGGAAGCCATATTATCTGCCTGCCTTTTTGTCATATATCTTTTCTAATTGTCCCATTTTTTTGCCTACCTCTTCACTGTAGTGGTAATTTGTAAGACAATTTTCACTACCAGCTCTTAAAGCCAAATCTCTCGTGTATTCTTCTTTTGTTAAACACTTAAAATTTGCGTTGTGATCTGTCCCGTTTTCTGTAATGTAAAATTTTCTGTAAATAGTCTAGCTACAAATATGAATTTATTCATGTTTGCTACCCATAATATTGCAAAAGGACTCCAATTTCAGGTCATTTAATGATTGTTGTAAAATGTGATTCTGCCTGTGTGTGCATCCCTCTGCCCAAGTCATGCTCTGGTGATTGTTTAAAAGAGTCAGTATAACTGATTAGAAATTAATAGACTGAACAGAAGATGAGCACGTTGTCTGATCAGAAAACAAAATTGATAGTTTCATTCTTATTATATTTCTTGAATGTTCATGGTTCTGTCTGAGCCATCTGCATTGGTTATTTTCTCTTTGCTGTATGTTTGAGCATGATAACTAGTATTTTAGATGCTGTGGGGATTTTTGTATGTTTGCAAACTTTTGCCTAATCTTAGTGGAGTTTATGTACACCCACATAGAAGAAGTTGTATTTATGCACTGTACTGAAGTTTTTCTTAGTCTTTGGGAAGTCACTGGATAATCAGATCAGATAATTCCAAAAGCATTTTAAGGCCAATACAAAGGAAGTTAAACAATGTAAAAATAACCTATTGGATAGTTTTAATATAAGATATCCTTCAATGTTTACATATATCACTAACAACTTTTAAGTTAAGTACCTCATGATATGGGTTTGTTAGAAGCAGTTTTGGCCTGCTTCCTTATTGTATTGTTAAGTTTTTAATTGTGTGGTAAAGTCTTGCAGGTTATAGTATCTGGATGTGATTTTGTACTTGTCAGGTTTTGAGACTTAGTTTTGCTATACAATGCCTTTATTGTGTAAAGGGATCAATATTTTCATCATTTTTATTTTGATTCTTTACCTATGATGCATCTGACTCACATATATGCATGAATTTTACTTGCTGATCCTCAGAGTCTGACGTAGGTAAGGCATGAACAGGGAAGGCCAATCTCCCATCAGGTGCTCCTTTACTCTTGTCAGAAATTCATTTGAGAAAGTGTTGGTGTGACTGAGATAGGCAAATGGATACAGAAACCTTTGCTTTGTATTCTTTTTGGCTGCTTTACACTGGTCCACTGTCTCCCCTTTGCCAAGTCATAGCGGAAGATAATGTAGAGGTTGTGGAAGGGTGGTCTTTTGCAGAACAAGAGCTGAAGTAAAATATTCCTTCATGGCAGCTTGACCAGGGCCATCCAAACTCATCTCTTTACTCCAAGTTTTGGCTGTTGGGCCTCTACTTACATTGGACTTTGCTAGTTGGGATCTCAACAATCCCTTTAGGAATCGTGGTAGAAACAGCAGCCATCCAGAATGACATGGTATCTCTGATGGTATGAAAAAGGAAGAGATGAGTTGGTGGTCCTGGATGCCCCAAAAGAGCATCAGTGAGCCTGTGGTTATGACTCTGATACTGCTTGCAGATCCAAAAGTTTTTTCTCTGTTGTCCAGTCTAGTTCTTGATAAACATACATATTTTTAATTTTTTACTCTGATTGCAAATGAACACCCTGTCCCCTAGTACTTGCTGGTGTTTATACCTAGTAAAGGTACTGAATGAAGACTGCATGTGTCTGTCATCTCGGTCTCTGTATCTGATGTAGGTGAACTACTCATCTCAACCACAGCTGTAAAATTAGCCACTGTGTGCACACATGTGCGTTTACCTTGTTTTAGACAAAATATTTAGAATGGCATTAGTATTTAAAAATATTAAATTTGAGTCAGGTAAAACCAATGGAGAGAATAAGTTGGTAGCAAAAAATTATTTCTTTAATTGCAATGTCTTTAATTTTAAAAAATTATTTCTTTAATTTACAAATAGTTATATCTTACCTCAGCCTTTAGAATATTTTTTTCCCTTTAGTTTGAACTCATTTTTATTGACACCAGAATTAGGAGAGCTCAATATTACATGCTGTAACTTTTGAACTCACAATTTTAAGTTGATTCACAACTAAGAGAAATGTTATCATTCTTAACTTGATCACTTGCTTGAGCACTTAATTTAGATTCTGCTATATTACTGGGACTTAATAAATTGAAAATTAAAACAGGAATGGTTTCTGTTATTCTGTGTTCCAGAATACTACCTTTCCATCCCTTAATGGATTAAAAAAAAGAAAAAAAAAGTGTGTTATATTTTGAATTTTGGAAATTCATTTATTTGTCTTCAAAGAGAAAAACTAGTCATGTGGCACATGAGGTCATCTTTCAAAGATGAATGCATGTTTTTGCCAGGCAGACCTTGATTTTTCAGTAAGTTTTGTGTTGAAACAGGCATTTTGTTTTGTAAGAGCTTGCAGGTAGATCTCAACAGCTGTGTAGAACTTTATCAGATATTGCAGAATGAGTTATAAGATACGTAGTGTTCTCTCAGCTGGTTTTACTCTGTAAAGTTTGAGTGCCTGCAGCTTTGTAGCTGGAGCCGTATGCATCACAGTGGGGGTTGTAGAGCTCATGCAGCTTCCTGGGAATACATGCTGCAGCTGTGCTTCCCAGTACTTATAGAGATAGTGCTCTTCTACTGTGGATTGAGGGACATTTTTGCCAACTTTACCTGTATATAGTTTCTTTTTTACTGTGTACAAATGCAGGCATTGTTCTAAGAAGATGTTGCCAAAGAGTGATTTCTAGGTCTAGAATTCATTTTGGTTGCATTTATGGAAAACCTCCTGTCCTGATTGTACAATCATACCATCTTTTTATTCCAAAATTCCTGTCTTACTGTAGAAAAGAGTTGGTGCTTAGATTTTTGAAAGATGAAAAGTCAAGGTTGTAAGTATTCACAGACACTAATTTTAACCTTGAGGTCAAAAATTAGAGGTTAGTTTAGAGGTTGTGCTATGTCTGTAATAGAGAGAACACCTTCTCCAAGGTTTGACTGAGAGCAGGAAACTACTTGCTGGATAGGTTGCCAGGTGTCCCTCCATTTCTAATTTAGAATGTGTTCTTATGTGTCAAATAAAAATAGCTATGCTAATTTAATCTGAGGAAAAAAAAAAGAGAACCATGCTGTTTGTTCTGCACATTCTGAATGGTAACACGCTTTTAAAAGTTTGAGCTATAATAGCTAAATGGGCAGTATTTTTAAAAACATGTTTTTAAAGGTCAGCTATAAAAATAAGGAAATAAGTGTTGTATATTTTGTCAGCTTCTTTTGAGTTCTCATATAGGAGCATAATTGCTTTAAATACAAACCCAACTTTCTACATAGAAAATTCCTTGACATTAAAAAAAACCCCAAATCATACTTCTTGTCTCCTATCCTTATTATCCTTATGAGGGATATTAATTGGCTTCTGTCACTGGTTCCTCTGACTGTGAGATTATGCTCAGACCTTTCAGTAAACTCCTTTATTTTGAATAAACTGCTATGTGAGTTTGATCTTTGAAAAATCCAGTGCAGATCATCATTCTGGAGGAAGAATCAAAGTACTGCATGTGAGGTTGTTTCTGTGGCTGTGTCCTTCACTGGCATCTGTTCAGAAACGAGAACTGGAAAAGATAATTGCGATGATGATTTTATGTGATGGTTCAACAAGTTTCAGCCCATACACACAAATCTGAATAATCCAATTTTTGAAGGAATGTAGTCCTGTTTAGTTGATGAAAACAAAAGAGTTCTCAAATGGTGCAAACTGAATATATGCTATTCATAGAAGATCACTAATTGGAATTTCATTCTTGAGACTGGCTTAGTAAAATAAATGCCAGTAAGAAGGTACTTACTGAAGGAACTGCCTTGAATTAGAATTAGTTGTAATTAGGAAATTCTGATAGATATAACATGAATGGATGTGTAATGGTTCTTGCATTACGTTTAAGAAAGCTTTCTGACTAAAATACTGGACAACCTTCTACGAACACTTGGCCTTCTCAAGTCTTCCAATTTCTATTCTATTTTTGTTTGTACTTAGGTCTCTGTACCAAGTCATCTGTCTTCTGGCAGGTAGGACACTGCAAAGGAGGTTGTGCTGACACAGAAGTTAAATAATCACTTTAGTTTCTGTTCCTCAGTGACCTCAGAAAATCTTTTCCTATTCTGTTCTTTTAGCTGGGAAAAAAAAAAAAACCCTCTCATGTCTTTTCTTGATAAAAATCAAATATGTAGTTCTACTTTTATTATCTGTGTTATCATCTATTCTTAGAGTGGGTATCATACTATATATAAGTGTGTTAATACTGTTGGTGGAAGAAAGCCTTGTATCTTCTATTTATAAAGTTAAATCCTTTTTCTAAGGAAACTTTTCAGATACTGTATGTGATCCTTGGTCTTATTATGAAGTACATAGGATGGATTTAATAGGCAATTATTGCAGTACTGTGGAAACTGAGCAGTTGTGGAGGAAAGAAGTTGTTGCGGTTAAAGTTATGGTTGTTTAGTTTAAAGTCTATGGATATGACTAGGAAGTTTACAAGATTTTATTGCAAGAATCACTGCTGGAAAGGGTTTGGCTAGACTCTTTAGGCCAAAAAATCACATAAATGAATGTTAGAGTTTACAGATTGTTTAGTGGTTAAATTTCAATTTGGAGATTTAAAAATAACTGTATTTATTTTTAAGAAGTTAATGACGGGAAGTCAGATGGCCTTTGCCATTTGTGAAAGAGGTGTTGATTGATTGGTTGATTAATTGGTTTGTAAGACTACTGAAGTGTTGTAAGTGGTGCTGTGAGAACTTCATATTCTGGTTGATTTTGGTTTTATTTGCCTTGCTATTGAATTAAGTACCTTGCTGTTGAATTAAGAAACAAATTGTTGCTTGCTGAATATTTATTAGAGTATCTATTAAAATACTACATTGCAAGTTTACTAAATCCGTTTCACTGATTACCCAGTTAAGCTGATTGGACAAAAGCAGACTTGAACCTTACACACATTAAGCTAACATAGTCCAGAATGTGATCAGCTGTTAATTAAATAATAGGAAGAAATTTTTGTTCAATCACAGCAATGTATGGCAGATAAAATTATTAAATTACATCAGGAACTTGATAAGATACAAGTGGGTCTAGAACCTTGCTGTAAGATAAATAATTTTGGCTCTAGAGGCAAATGTTGAGATCTAATAACAGAACATTACTTGAAATTTTTTTTTTTTTTGTTCTAGTTAGAATGCCATGAAGAAATTAGTCATCAGGGTGGTCATCAGAAATTTTGTTTAAAATGTGAATTCCTATTAGTTAATAAATTGTTTAATCTTAATGACTGCTCATAGGATAATTCCATCCATTCTTGTCTGAGGACTTGCTCTTATAGTGGCTGAAGAGTACAACTTTTGAAAACTATAAATCACTATTGCTGTGTCTTTTGCTGGTAGGTTTTGTGGGGTGTGTATTTGATTGTGGTGTTGCGGTTTGGTTTTGGTTTTGGGTTTGGTTTGTTTGTTTGATTGTTTGTTTTTGGTTTTCCTGCATATAATTTAGTCTTTGTGTTTCATTTAAAATGCAGCATTGAGAGATTTGGCAAAAATAATTAAAGTCAGGTGTACAGTCTCTGATATTTGGTTGAATTTACTGCTGAGGTAAGTAGCATAAAATTTCTTTAAGACCTGTTCTAGTGAAAGTGGAGGGAGATTACAGTCTTGCCCACCTCAGAAACAAAATACTTATAAAAAAGGAATACAGATCTGTTGCTTACGCTGTGTAGAACAGGTTTAATTTTAATGCTACTGAATTGGTACTGTATACACTGATAAGTATATTGACTTATCTGTATTTACACTGAAATAACTGAGAGTTATAGTTGTGTTGCAACTCAACTAGATTAGGATGTAAATAATAAAAACAAATTAATTTGAAGTTATACAAAAGTATGTGTATGTCATTCTTTGGAAAGTGAGAAAGATGTGAGAAAAATTTGTTATCCTGTGATCTTCAAACTATAAGATGATCAGGTGTTAGCAGCTAATTGGTACATGAGGAAGGCCCTGTGTTCTGCTGTGGGAGGAGTGTTAACAGTAATTTTCAATCTCAAAATTAACTGATTTATTAATTCAATTTAATTGTTTTTACTTCACCTTTTAGCAATCAGGCATATGAAAAGAAGAAAAAACCTATTTTGCCAAATGACTTAATTCTTACTTTTCAATAGAAATTCAATAGAAAATGGAACAGCACAGAATAGTTTTTTATACTCTTCTAGATGATGGGCAGTCACAGTATGTTGGAGGTCCTGGGTCTAAGTGGACAGCTGCTTGGAATGTTGCAGAAATTGCAGCGGTGATTTGGTTGGCTCTCTCTGATCCCGTAACTCTGCCTTACAGTGTGATGGCTGACTGCCCTGTGAAGGTCATGTTGAGCAAAGGGAGCTTGAAACCTGTCTTGGTTTAGAAAAATGTCACTTTTACCTTTTGAAATATTTATAATTTAGATGCTAGGAATATGCTTTGCTGTAGCAGAATCTGCTGCCATGTATGTACAAAAGGTAACAGTATATGTTTCCTGAACCTTTTTCCCTTGAACCTTAAGAAAATTCGACAACTCTGATAGGAAAATATTTGATACCTTTTTTACTCAGTACATTTCCAACTGCTGAGAAGTAATTACTGGTTATTTATGACTGGCATTGCTTGTAGGTACTTACAACTAGGAAAGGTTTTACAAGTCAGTGAAATAAGCTACACAATCTCATTGCTGGAAATGGCAGGCAATATGATTGTTCCAGCAACTAAGGTGGAATTCCAGTGCTCGTTCTCTGTAGGGTATTTAGATTAGACACCTCCTTCTTGCGTA
This sequence comes from Pachycephala philippinensis, assembly GCA_013397055.1. Classification (NCBI taxonomy): domain Eukaryota; kingdom Metazoa; phylum Chordata; class Aves; order Passeriformes; genus Pachycephala; species Pachycephala philippinensis. The sequence continues at coordinate 23,483 of VWZT01013818.1, forward strand.
AATTCAAACTGAGAATCTGTGATGATATAGGACAAAAAATTAATGGGTATTCATATGGTTATTCTTGCACTTGAAATCAAGTGTATTTTTGATTATGATAAATATAGGTGGACCATGATTTTAAAATACATGCTCTGGATACATACTCTGTTTAATCTGCTGATCAGATACCTTGACACTTTAGAGGTTTGTTAAACTGGTACTTTGTTGAAAGTAATTTCCTTCCCTTGAAAGTGAAGCCAATGTTCCAACTATGATTCCTAGAGAAGATAACAAATCAAAGTATTTAAACTTAGGTTCCACTGCACTAATGAAATGGTGAGTGCTGAGTTCATGAAATACTAGATACAGTTTAAGATAAACTTCTCACTACATTAAGAGTTTACCTTTCATATTGCTTTACTTGAATTGTGAATGGTACATATTTTGGACCTAAAGATGCTATATCACCTATTATGAAGAAGTTGTTCTATACTTATGAAGAGAGGGAGTAATGAATTTTTTTTTTGGTGCTTTTTTTTTAAGAATAACTCTGTAAATCAGCTTAGTCTTTCTTTTCCATATGAAACCATTATCTTTCAAAGAAATCCAGTTCCTTGGCATCAAGGCTTTCATATTCCAATGCTAAGTTCTGCTACCTGGAGTAGTATGAAAGCTCTAACAGAGAAATATATGTAAGATGTTACAGTATGATTCAGCAGTTCTTGAATCCTAGAATACAGTAATTTTTCTTAAGAGATGAAGCCTGATATATATATATATAGGAAGTATTGTAAGAAAATGAAATTGGTTCTTTGTATGCAAAAAGATACCTAAATACATTTTNTTTTTTTTTTTTTTTTTTTTTTTTTTTTTTTTTTTTTTTTTTTGGGCAGTTGGCCTGCTTTCATTTTGTGTACGATCTGGGAAATACTGAGGTGATATTTTATTTTACAGGATATTTCAAACATTGTGTTCTTGGACAAATTATACATTAAATATTGCCACAGCTGACTTTGTATCTTTCAGTAATAACTTCCCCTAAGCCAGTTTAGTCAGTTGTACTATGAGCAACCATAAATATTAACTACAGAATGTTACTTCTAGGAATCTTTCAATTAACTACACATATGCTGACAAAGTGAATTTTGCTTACACATGAAAAATATTTATTTCCAATCTAATTGGTGAAGTTGGAAGAAAAACCATGGGTCTTGACCTGTGCTGAGTATATTGTGGACATGAATATTTTTGCATGTAATAAGCAGTCTTGGCCTTGTTTTCTGTTTTTTCAACCTGTTAGCAAAGGAAAAAGCAAGGGAATGGCAAATTATCAGGTTTAAAATGATAATTAACCTTATCATCACTGTATTTTCTAGGGAAATTATATTGATGAAAGTAACATTAGTTTTTTATGCACAATCAGCTGTTCCTGAAAAGTGCAATTGAACAACATTTAGCTTTAAAAACATGCATATGTATTTGTATTTGGAATTTTTTTGTTATTGTCAACTGTCTGATGATTAGTTACAGAGTAAAGTCCTTCTCAGAGATGCACAGCAGAAGGATGAGACAGGGACCACAATTGCAGCAAGGGGTATTCTGACTAGAGACATGGGAAAAAAAAAACAAAACAGATTTCGAATTGCCAGGTCATTAGCCAGAGAGGCTATGAAACCTCCAGCCTTAATTGAAACTGGACTAGCAAAGACCCAAGCACCCTCATCTGCCTTTCCAGCTGCATCTGTTTTGGCCATGAGCTGAAGTAGATGACTTCCAGAGGTCCTTTCCAACCTTAATTATTCTGCATGTTTACACTGAATGGAATTTCAGCAATGAAACTTTTAAGATATGAGGCATAATAGCTATATGCTTTCAAGGTTAGAATTCAACATTATCAATCAATGTTTACAATATGCATTATGATGTTTTTAACTTGTTTTATAGCATGGAAGTGGAGTTTCTAAAAACCTCTTATTCTGTATATGTGGTTGTGATATTTGTCTTATAACTGCTTCTAAAAGACCCAGCCATGCATTGAAAACCTGTTCTGTTAATGGCTGAACATACAAAGAATGGTAGAATTTCATTTGGGTTTTATAACTAGATTATAAATTCTCTAAAGGAGAAACAATGAGTAGGTTCAGGTAGATGTGTGTGGTGAAACAATCAGTGGGGTGGGTGGCAGTCTACAAGCAGACATCCAAAGACTGAGACATGTTTAACATACTATAGTAAAAGGAAATGCTTTGCCAATATATGAGGACAGTAGTTCTCAAGTGAGAAGTGGAGCCTGCTAAAGTACACAAGCAATTGTTTGCTCACTTGTTAAATTTTCAATTAAGTCTGACTGGATTCATTCATAAATGACTGAAAATCAGAAAAATGTGTCAGGAATAAAGTATGAAAGGCACCTAAAATGAAGGCAAAAAAATTAATGTGATAGAACACTGGAAGCGAAGACAGGGGTTACCTACAAATTTTCATGTCATGTCTGTAATTTAATGACTTGATGTAGGAAGAATCGACAAAAATCTTTTTCATTTATTTCATAAATAGAACTTAAATTGATTTGAACTTGACCTGTGTCTTCTGCCAATATGGAGCAGAACAGTCTAGCCTGCAATTCTCTCACCACTCAGCTCTGATTTTCCCTGCTATTGTAGGTATCTTTTTTTATTGCTACCTTTGTGAAATGTAAAAAATTAGTATATAAGCAAAATTTTGGACTAAGGGAAAAGGTAGGAGTAAAAGCTTAAAATTATTGTTCTCATAAATCCACGATCCATAGCATAATGCCATTTAGGATTTCAGTAATTAATAGTGTATATCTTAAGGCAAAAAAAGAGATAGCTAGTGAGCATATTTCTTGTGTTATGTGTTGTTTTATATGTTTGCTTTAAGGGATAAATTAGTGACATTCTCAGAACAATAACTTTGATGTTTCAAGAACTAGGGCAACTGTAATGACAGAAGTGTGGTCTTGCCATATAAAGGGAAGTATGTTGTCAGCAAGCAAAGGATAATAGCATCCTGTACACCCAGAAGGCCTGCTGTGATGTTTGCGTCTGCATAAGATCCCCTTCGCCCTCAGAACGGGCTATTTTTAAACTGGTGCTGAGTTTGACCTTAGTAAAGAAATACTGTTGGAAGATTTTTAAATGCGTGATCATGCACAGTGTGTTCCTCAGTCCTATAGGACGCTGACAGTAGTATTTTTCCCACAGTAAATTTGTTTTAGTTTGCACTTCGCTTGAGTTCAAAGGCTTACCCGTTTAACATTACTGGGGAAAACTTGATTACAAATTATTTTCTATATCCTTAATTGATACAGCTTACCTGAATCCATGAGACAGAATTAGAGATTCAGATCTGTTGTTCCGTGCAGCTTATGATGAGATGGTGTCACATTTCTGATTAAAATAGAAATAGCTTCCATAGACTTTGTTGTTAACTACATTTTCCTCACTGTGAGCGGTGATGTCGTTGTAAAACTTGTGAAGAATATTAATTGTTCCAGGTCAATATAACCACTACTTCATAGGAACGGCATGTCTGTTATCATTTGATAACTGAAGGAGAATGTTGCTATAGTTGACTTACATTTATTGTATCATATTTTAAATACTTTGAAATGCCAGGAAGTTTTAAGACCAATCTTTCCTGGGCCTCTTGTAACCTTCTAAGACTCTCTTGTTATCCCACGATATCTAGAGACATGTTTTAAAACTGACAGTGATGGGAAAGTGCAATGTTGGACTGATTCCTTACTGGGAGAAATTTACAATGTAAATATATGTTAACTAACATTAAGTTAAACCTGACTTAGCAAAATAAAGGCCTTTGAATGTGTGAGCCCAAATTTAGCAGAAAAAAAGTGCATCTTAATATCTGAAACTTTTTCTAGGTACTTCTTAGGTTTTATAATTGAAACAGATGAGCATGTTCATATAGAATATTTTCTCCTCTTTATTTCCCTCTTTGCCTATCCTTTTTGAGAAATTATCTCAGTGATTATCTTTGAGAGAGTTTCGAGTAGCTGGCCTTCCAATTTTATTCTTTTTTTCAGTTCTTATTTGTAATCCTGTGGCCAGTTGTGGTGTTAAAAAGACTACAGAGTTTGTGAATGCATAAAGTGGGTTGAGGTTTATGTAAGTATTTACAGAGTGTAATAGTTGATTTTATGTTGTATTACCTTAAGGCTGGAGGACTGTGGTCTGCAGCTTTGGAGCTGTTGTCTCCCACCCTTCTAAAGGCTGCCACCATTTTTTCAGCTAATTCTAGATTACACTTTTCTCCTTTTAAACACTTAAAAGGTTTTTTGTGCATGTTTGTTATGTATGTTTTAATCAGCTATTAGTTGTGGTTAGTGAGCAGGTATAGCATAATATAACTCTCTAATACCTATGTGATTGAATTGATATATTTGACAATACTTAAAGCTTGCAAAGACTCTTAACAGTTGCTTCACATTTCAACAGAGTAACTATATGCGAGACAGCTCAGCAGGGTTTTCCAGTTCACAAGATTTGCTAATGCAGCGCAGTTAACCACCAAGGGAAATTTAGATTTGAAGGGACTCTTCATGTCCTGATTTGTAAAAGCCCTCCTGGGCTATTCTAGAAATTTCTGCTAGCAACTACATTTAGCTCTTCTGTGTGGCTTGTTTCAATTCCTGTGTGCAGCTGTATATCCTATTTGCTGAAGCTCATGAGGTATTACATGGCAGCAACCAGTACATTCTCTAGGTGGTAGCAGCAGGGCCGGCAAATGTGTCAGCTCCTGGTATACAGAGAACAAGAACAGAGCATTTGCTCTTATTAGCACAGAGCATTACTTCAGGCTAGAAGTAATCAATCTTGGTATCTCTAATCTACCAGTTATACTCCTGCTTTATGATATATTCACAGTAATATGACTGATACTGGAATGGGCTGAGTAAAGGTTTTATTATTATATTGTTTTGTTCTTTGTCTCACACTTGCAGGTGAGAAAGTGAACAAATAAAACACATCAATACTGATTGATGAGCTATCATGAGCTTCATCTACATGAAGCTAAAAGTTGTACAATATTTAATGTTATCTCATGAAGAACCCTTTTGAACACAACAGGGTTATGATTGCTCTATTCAAATATTCCTGATTGGTCTCTCATGTGTTTTCTAAGAATAAACTGATTTTGGAGATTGCAAGAGAGAGATCCAAGTACAAAAGGTGAGCTAACATAGACTTGTATGAATAGCTGATATTTGAAATGATCTTTGACTCAGGAAGAAAATAAACCACACTCAGAATTTGGGAACTGTAATAGCAAAAAAATTCAACAAATATGAATTGGTGAGATTATAGTTTTTTTGAAAAGTATCTATGATAGACAAACTGGCAAATAAGAGCATTGCATAATAATTTATTAATGATTATTATGTGTATGTAATACTCGTAGAACAATTTCAGATTCCATGATTGATTTGAGAAGTATCATTTATGGACACACAGAGGTCAGATTTTGGAACAGTTGGCCTGCAGTAGCAGAATGACTGCAGCATATTACTCACACACACTGCAAAAGTTCTTAATTATATATGTTCTTTATGAAAATCAGTAATTTTTTCCTTTCCATCAGTGACTTGGAACAAAAGCAATGGTTGGTGCTGCTGAGAACCCAGACTGTGAAAGGGTTTGGAATCCTTATTGTTGGAATTCCTTAAAGCAAATGAGGTTCATATTGCCTGTGAGAAGAGAGACTGTAATCTCCATTTCACTCTTACAAGTCCAGAATATATTGTCAACTTTTTCTCCTTAGGATGCAAATCCAATATATATTTCGAAACAGTTCAGAATATCAAAAGATTTAAAAAAGAGCAAAAGGGAAAATTTTAAATGGATGTAGTTTACACCTTAATAAAAAATCAAATATATTAAATTGTATTTGCATTCTTTTAATATATTAGTTTATAGATGTGTTCATGGTCTATATAAAAAGTTTAGATCCTAGAGTGACACACTATTGTATTTGAAAATAAAATCTGTGTTCATCAGATTGCATGGAGTGTGTATGCAGCAACTGAAGGTCCTCTCCCTAAAATGGTAATCCTCTAGTTGGATTTGAGGATAATTCACCATCTTAGTCATGTATAGGATATATAAATATAGGGATTTTTTCAATTTAGGGCCCATTAAAAAAAATGAAAGTCATTCTGACCTGTGTATTCCTGCCTGTGGAAGAGGGGTTGGACTACACATGACCTTTAAAGGTCTCTTTCAACCCAACCCATTCTATGGCAAATAAGATCTCTTCCTGAAGTTTGCTTGCTGGTTTTGGGTTGTTACATTCAGGATGATACTAATAAGATGAAAGGAATTTGTACCACTTCAACCAATGTACTGGGATTTATATGGAGATTATATGCTAAAGAAACACATGTTTAGGTTTGTCTCCAGTTAATGGTTTTTGGTGCTTAGATTGTATCTGTATCCACGGTCATGCCCAAGCCACAGATAATGTGCTACTGAAAAATGAACTGCTTTGCATCCCCCACTTCATTTGAGTGTGTAAATCTTGGGATGTCAATTATGCCTCTTTCAACCAGCCGTAATAAACACATAGAGAGAGATCGGAGGGAAAACAAGGAAGCTGAGAACAGGCCTGTGATGGAGGAAAAAATTATATAATTGACACTGTTTCGTTTTCTTGATCCTAGCTGCAATTTGGTGGAGTCTCTATTCAGTAGCAGTTCTAGAGAGGAGATTGTGACATCTTTATTTTACTTCTTACTTTCTTTGTTGTGCTTCATCATTGCAGACTTCCATAAACAGATTACAACGGACTAGTTCACCTGTTAAATTTATGCCAGTGAGCAAGCCTGTTTCCTTCCTTAATAGCATCCTATGACATGTTTTTGTTTCAGAAGTCTCTAATGAAGGCTTAAGAATGAAGCCTCTAGCTTATTATTTTATTCTTATTTATATTTTGTCATGCCTAGGGATGCTGATTTTGGACAAAAGCATCATTATTCAAGAAACTCTACATAGATTTCTTTGTCGCCTCAAGGGGGGTTTCTGCATTAAACTTACTCCAATTATCTCTATTGTTTTAATAGTTAGATATCATAAATCAAGCCTACTCACCAGAATTTCTCTCTAGTCAATGGAGAAAAACGAGCACTTACAGAAATGAGTTTTTATCAATTATCCTTAGACATTTTATTTTAAATAATGGGCCAAATAAATGACACGTAATTTAATTAGAAATAAAAACATATTTCTATATGAATTTTTTCACTTTTGTTCCTAAACTAGGTGATCAAATAGTAATGAAATTATTTTAATGTGTTTCACCATACAGTTTTAAGGATTATTTACATGCAATTTAGTAATGCTGAGAAAAAAATATTTTCTGTTTTATATCTTAAATTTCAGGGTGACATCTCATACTTTTCACTGTACCTGTCTTGGACACTCCTTTTGGGAGACTATGATAGCTGACCAACAAGGGTCTTCAGTTTTACAGTTAAATTATCATCCTGTTGAGATAAAGCCTCTTCTAATGAGCTATACATGTAGGTAACTAAATAATATTGGGGAGCTTCCATACTGTTCTTGTGTTTACATTATTATTTTCTTTTTTCCCTTCCTTCCTCTCTGTCTGTTAAACCACACAGAAGAAATAAGGTCATAATTTAATGAATGACCCCTTGGATCACAGATGCTGACAAAATGAAGCCTGAAAATTTTAAATTGGCTGGCTGCTGTTATCCTAACAGAGCCCATTAAAGTCACACAAGAGAGCATAACTTATTATGTAGTGAAACTGTGACTTTTTCATGGTTTCTTTGTAAATGTGACAAAATTTATGGATGGCATTAGTGATACTAAGTTGACAGAATTAAAACCACTGTTTATGGACACAGTTCAGTAACTTGATTTAATTAGATTCTCACCACGTTGATCTAAGAGGATTTTCAGGCAGTATTTTATGATGTGGGTTTGAAAGAGAATGCTGAAGTTCTTACACCAGTGAAGAATCAAAAGCAATATTTTCATTTAAATACATAGATGTTTAGCTACTTGCTTGATTAGACTCTTGCACTTTGAAACAGTGGACAGTGTTTTGTATAGGGGCTTCAGCCACTGTCCAACCTGAAAATTCATCTTAAACTAATAGTTTACTGCGTTAACACTGAGTGTGTATAACAGAGAGCAATTCAGCTCTAACTCAGATAGACGCATTAGAAATGGGGCATCAAAATCCAGGCTCCATTGATAGTATTGACTATATTGAGAACTCCTGACCCTTAGTTCCCTTATTGATACCTAAATTTAACATGGGGTATGGAACAGTATCAGAAGTCAGTGAGGCTATAAGGATAATCAATTATCTTTTCTCTCAGAACAAATAATGCCTTTTAATTTTTTCTTCTCTCCTTGTTTCTTCTTGTGTCTTTCTCCTGTCCCCATTAATAATCAACCTGGCTGTAAATCTACTAAGCATTGTATTATTACTGTTTCCTATTTTTTAAACTTTACTGAAAATAGCAGTCAATAATAATCCCTGGGATTTTTGAGATGAATCTCTTGGGTCTTTAAATATAGTAAGCTTTTTGAAAATGCAGTATAGACCTGTGAAGTGAGTGCAAGGAATGATAAATTGATTCGGTAAGGAATGCCAATTGATGCAAGAAAGTTGAAAAATCTTCATTAAATTACTGATATAAATTTATGGAGATTTCAGTGTTACATGAGGGCTTGTGATCTGTTAAATACAGTAAATGGTTTTAAGGACATTATGTTGTATGCATCTTAAAAGTTCCTTACAGAGATTTTACTTGAAAAAGCAACATTACCAAGAACTAATATTCATCATGTAGCAAAAAGGCTGTGTTTTATTTTATTCCACACTAGAATGAGATAATAAAATTAAAATTAATAACACTTTTAAAACAAAATAATTTAAATTCTTCTTAAGCATGGAAGGCTTAAAAGGAGCAGTACCTGCAACTAGGAACAAATGCGAGAAAGTTGGCCTAGCCCCAACTTTTTGCAAGCCAAAATAAATCTTGACATGAAGTCCCTTGTTGAGGGCTCTGGTAGAAGGGTACATGGGAGATCTTTTAAACCACAGATTTATAAACTAAGGCTTTGGCACAGCAGTTGCCAAAGTTATACAGACAGTCAAAAATTGGGATGTGGCAGAAGTGCAAGACCGAAGTATGATGCTGGTAACACCAAGGTTTTGTGGGTTTGATCCCTGTATGGGCCATTCACTTAAGAGTCAGACTTGATGATCCTTGTGAGTGCCTTCCAACTCAGAATATTCTGTGATTCTGTGAAATATAAGGCTACTTACTGGAACTCTCTGACAAAGAAAACATTTACTTCAGTATCTCTTTCCAAAACTGGCAAAACAAGGTGGGAATTGTCAGTTGGCTTCCCTACCTGTGTGTCCTTCCCTATGTAGTTTCTCAGCATTAAGGGACATTGGATATGTTTCTTTCCATTAAGTAGTACCTGAATCTGTACAGCATGTTTTTGAACAAATTCAGAGACAGCCGATCCATAAACTGCTAAATGTTACTTCCTCTACAACTTCCTGTGGCAACAAACAGCAAAAATTATCAGGTATTTTCTGTTATTCATCCAGGGAATGTCACAAATCCATGCATCTGATTACTAATTTCAAATTTTAATTTCAGATTTAGCTAAAAATTGTGCCAGTATTGCAAATCTCAGTAGCTCTTTCTGTAAAATTCAGGCTGGGTTGTATGGGAGTCTGAATACAGTCTTCAGAGCATTGTTTAGAATTGAAGAAGCTCTTCCGATTGGCTTTTCTCAAAAATAAGAAGTTGTCATTTATGTGAAGACTGTGTATTTCTTGCTCATATTTCACCTTCCTTTGCATAGATATTGTAGAAAAATGAGAAATACTCAAAGATGATCTCAGTTTCAGTACTTTATATACTGTAGGAAGATATCCACAGAGCAGGTGTTGAGTCCTGACATTAACATTGTGTCTTCCATTATTAATATTATTAGCTACAAGCTAGTATTCAATTTGTATCTTAGTGATGTCAGGATGCATATGAAGAAGTATTTCTGGAACAGGAAAATTAATGCCATGATAATTTTTCTTTATATACATGATGATTCAGTGATGGTGTTCTTAAAATGAAATACATTGATTTAACTTTTAGTTACTTCTGCCATTTTTTCATACTCCTAACTCATATCTGTGAAATTCACTTAGATTGTGAAAATGATGCAATATAAGAAAGCAGGGGAAAGGTTCACATAATTCCAAAATTAAACTTCACTGCTGTATTATAGTGAGAAATATGCCTGTAGACACATGTATTGGCTAGATGTAGGATTTTTTCCATGATAATTTCAAATTCTGCTATCAAACATCAAAGTTTGCTATGAAATCTTCACAAAATATTTTTTCCAAAATGACAGAGCAAAAACCACAAAGAACTCACACCTGTGCTCTTATTTTCTATTTTTTTTTATTATTTCTGATACTAATTATTCATAATTTAATACTTTTATTTGCTGTTTAAAAAATCCTGCTGTGATACCTTTTTGATGTGTGTTAAATTTAGTGGAAACAGTAATGGTTCTGGGAGAAGACCAAGGTATATTGAAGAAAATGGTAGTATTTAAACTTAAGTAAATCTGCTTTTGTATTTTTTATTGCACAGTGGATTTCTCTTTTACAGATACTGGTTTAACTTTAGCAATTCTCAGCCTGTCAGATATTTTTGTTTTACTGACAAACGCATGTCATGACAATATTTAAGGCTGCTGAACAAGAGGACCAAAGATTTTGTTTTGCTAAATATACCCAACTGGCCAACACTGACGTACTCACTTCATTGCTTTCTAGTTCAGTTGTAAAAATAACCCAGCAAAGCTTCCTTCTTTGAAAGGATTATTCTAGGGAACATTTGCTTTACAAAGAATAAAATACATTTGGTGTTACTACGCTTGACAGAAGACATGCGCAATTCTTATCCTGTATTTACAATGAAGTGATGCTCTTTCTTTATTACTAGAATTCAGATTATTTTCTTAGAATGATATAAAAATCTCTTCTTTAAGGAATGTCATGGTACATTTTAAAAATACTTTCTTGTTATAGTGTTCTTCATGCTAAATAATAGAATCTCTAAGGCATAATGGAAGATACATGGGAAGGACTTCTACTGCAATGAAAACCACTGAAGTTTGAGGGGATTATACAGTAAAACAAGGCTATAATATTGCTGAATGTTTTTACTTTCAGGCATTTTACAGAATGCAGATTTTACATCAATCAATCTGTTGATGTAGACAATAAAAGGGCACATTCATCAAAGTACATAATTTAATTTAACACCTTCCCTCCTCCTCCCCCCACTTCCCCCTCAATTTAAGCATACAGTACTCAGATTTCACATGACGGTGAAGAAACCTCTTAGGACATTTAAAATTTATGAGGAGTCTTGAGATTTCATTCATTATGTTGACAATATGCACAGGTTCTTTACAAAATGGATTGGACCAAAGAAGGTGAACAGACGTAGTTGAAAGACCTCTCCCCGTAGTGTGTGCTGAATTATGTCAGTTACTTCTGCTTATACGTTACCCCAGAGGACTGCTTAATGTGCTTGGTTATATAGAGCTGCAAATTTTTAGCTGTGGGCTGGTATCCATATTGAGCCATAAATTTACAGTTGTTTTATTGCTTTCTGGGCAGACCAGTCATACTCAGATAGAATTAAGGGCAGTAATTTATTTTCTGCTAAATAAGACTCATATCAGTTTAAAATATAAAAAATGTAAACTAGAGTCTCTATATGAAGCAAATATGTGCTCTAAATATTGCTTGTAGATATGAAGACCTTTTTATAATTATAAATTTGCATATAGATCTGTAAAGATCCCTTCTGAATGGAAAGCAGTATCTGTAATTTTTTTTAGCATTTGAATTTTGATTGACAGAAACATTTCTGCCAACAAATTTTTGACTGCTGTGGCTACATCTTTATTCTGACAATATAGCATACTAACAGAATTTAATTTTAGCTTGTTTTTAGCTTGTATTAAGTACCAAGGTGAATATTGCATGAGTAAAGGGTCTCATCTGCTCAAAAGTACCATAACAAAAACTGCTTTATATAAAAAAAAAATTAAGCAGTGATTGCTTATCAGCTGTGTATCAGCACATGTCTTTGTGAAATTTAGAACAAGGCTGATTCACTGAGATGCAGAGCAAAATCTTTTATTAACTGACGCTGTCTTTTTCTGATCAGCAATTAAGCTGCCAAGTAAGTCTGCTTAATTTCACTTCCATCCTGTGAAAATCAGCTGCTGTTTTCATGACGCTGATAACAAGTAAAGGAAGAAAGAAATTACCTCTCTTGAAAGAATAAGGAAAACTTTGTTGTGTTATTTCAACTTAATTTATATTTGGAATTGCATCCTGCTTCAGAATTTAAGAAACATCAGTCTCCCTTTCCCCGCTCTCTCCTCATGTACTCTTTTTCTCTCTTTTTTTCTCTCTTCTTTCTCTGCCTTGTTTTTGCAGTGAAGAATGTGCTGTGTAAAGTCGAATGAACTTGGATTATTTCTCATCAGAGAGACATTTATCCTGGAGGATTTCAGCCCACATTTTCCCTTTAGAACTGTTTACTATAAACTTTTTCAGTTGACATGAAGTAATGTGTATCCTTCCTGAGGATAAAGGAAAAGTTTTTCTGTAAATATTATTTCCCAACTGGAGTCTGATTTTGTGTCGAAGCTGTGTTGCTGTGTAGAAGAAAACCCCATCCATCTAGTTTTTATTTTCCACGTGAGTTCTTTATTTAATTAGCTTGTTTTTGTATACACGTATGGCTGAAATTACATATTAAATCTGAAGCAAAAGAAGCAGTTGCTATATTATAGAGTTTTGGCTACTTGGTTAAAGATAAATGCCCATTGTTTTTATAGCAAGTGCTAGAAAGCATTTTCTGTAATTTGGACTTTCTGGGGAAGAATTTCCTTCATTATAGTTTTAAAATTATTCCAGTTCTCCTCATTTTCCTAGCCAGTGTTTTGTTTCTTTGGGCAGATAAATCGTTTTGTCTCTGGCACTTGAAGTTCAGAAAGAACAACCTTCCTCTTGTTTCTACTGGTTTCTTTTCTAAAGCCTTGTACCCTTGCTCCGTGTGCTAACCTGAGAGCCTGATCTGCGAGAAGGAGGGGCTGCGTCTGTGCAGCTGTTGTGACCCATTGCTCGGGCCTTCCTCAGCTCTCCTATTTCCCACAGCGAGAGTGTGCATTGGGACATCCCGGCCTATGTTAAATGGGATGGACAGCGGAAGAAGAGGTTGCAGTTTCTACTTGTACTTGGATTCTATACATTGCTTAGAATACTACATCACTCTTCTGGAAAGAGAAGACAGAATTTTTCTGAAGCTCTTCCTATAGTGTTCAACTCATCTTGATACAATTCATTCCAATTTACCTTTTCCTGAGCTGGAAGTAGTAGGGAGTATAATGCTATTTTTGAGAAAACATATTTTAGAAATAAAGGATCACTAGACTCTTGATATTTCAATACAGTTTTTTACTTATTTATTTTTCTGTATTTTTATTGAACAAGATTTAAAGCTTTGAAATTTCTAAAAGATTGTATTACTTCTGTTGATCATGACAGTTAAAAAAGAAAAGAAGAAGCTTGCCTAGTTCTGGTTTTGCCGCCTTAGTTTGGAGTCATCTAAGACTTAATATTACTTGTTTACTCTGAGATCTCAATTTTAGTTGTCTTCTATATCAAACTTTGAGTCTAGTAATTTTTATAAAGCATTTTCCAGAAATGACATTTATCTAAGATTGTCTAAATTCAACTTTAAATTCGCAAAGCTTGCTTGTTTTGAAGAAGTACTACTTTCCAGGTTGGATCTTATAAGTGTGACCTCTAAGCAGGCTTGCACTGCTGTTTTTTGAATGCTCTGTACATCCATCTGCTTGCTAGATGTGACTTTTTTTCATTTTATTCTGAGTTGGCAGGTCTTGGCTGCATTGCCTGGAGTTGGATGTTGTTTAGCAAATAGCGTGCATGGCCCTACATCCCATATGCTCGTCTTATACTATTTCTAGCAGCATTTCTTTTGTGAGGATATTCCTAAGCTTTTACTTTGTATTTATTTTTTTATTTTATTCTTTCCCCAGAGTAAGTATATTTGGTTTTCTGGTTTTTGGTATTTTTTCCCCTTCCTTTTCTTTTGGGCATTTCATTTTTGTCTTGAGGGATTTCTGCAGCCTTCTGTATCGCATACCACTCTTTTCCAAGTGTGAAGTCATATCTTTTGTTAGTTACTTGTGTCTTGCCCTCCACCCTCCAGCTTTGGATTACTGAACTGAGTTAGTATCTATCTGCTGTAATGAAATCTGCCAACTGCCTTAATTATAAGTCTGACTTATTAGTTTAAAACTAATAAAGGATTCCTCAGGGACTTCTTTCACTTGTTTTGAGTTTCATTTGCAATCTTTCAAAAGTGTCTCTTTTGAGGTTTTCAACATTATTGCAATTTCAGTTCACAGCTTGCACTTTCAGTCTTGCTTTTGAAACTGGTTGTCAGCAGTAGGTGCAAGGTCAGCAAAAATAAAAATGTAGGTTTTTTTTTTTTTTTTAAATTTATTTTTTTACTTAATGTGGATTCCAGGTTTTCTCCTACAGGTGTCAGATACTTACTTGACTTCTTCTTACCATCCATCAGTGTAAGACTAGTTTCAGCTTGTTAGTGGCCTTTAGTTCCTGCACTGCTGTTATTCCCTCTCTCTCATTCTTAGGTGTCTGTCTAGCTAATGTTAGATCAGTTTGTGAAGGCACTTAAACAGGCATTTTGGGTATCTCCAGTCTTGTGTGAGTTCCAGTTTTGTATTATGTCGCACTGAGGAGAACAAAAAAGTATTAAAAGAGCAAGTGTTATCAAAGTTCAAGCCCTATATTTGAGAGTCTGTGATGTAGCGAGATCCTAATTTTCTTGCTCTTTTGCACAAGAAATATTGGTACTTATTTCTGAAGATGCTTACACTGATGTCACTATAGAGAACGTGTCAGTAATTCTGCTGGAACTGTAACTGTGGCTGATAGAGTGCAACTCTCCATGAGTGAAACAAACTCTACAACCAGAACCTGACCATTAAGTAAAGAACATGTTAAAAAAAACCCAAAAAATGAAAACCAAAAGCAAACCAAATCAAAACAAACCAGCAAACTCCCCACAAACTAATCCTTTATAGGAAATCAATCTGTTTGTATTATTTTTGTCTTACCATGTTATTAGATTTCTCTTTAAATTCTTCTGTGAATGAGTGGCCATTGTGCTGTACTTGATTAATGTATTAAAATATTTTTGTGTTAATTTTCAGATTATCAGTCAGATGTTATGTATTTGACTAAATGAATGTCGGTGTTTTTCAGAGATGTGTTGTGCAGTGGCAAAGGCTTCTTGTTTTAAAAATACATTGTAGTCTGGAAAAACATGGAGAATAGTATTTGAGTGGGGACGTTTTGTAGTTACCTTCTTGAGGAAGAAAATGTAATATTTATCCAGTGTAATAAATGTTCTGTAGAAATTTAAAATAATTCCTGTTTACTATTCTAAATATTTTTCGTACTGTTTGGAAATGGAAACTGTCCTTGAAGGACAGATGGCAATTAATTGCAAAGTGCTTTCTGAGCTGTTTGCTATCTCAGATTCCATGAAAAAATAGGAAATTTGACAATATATACTGTATTAACCTTTCATGGAACAATAATCACTTCTTGCAGTTTCCTTCTATAGGTACTTCATTTTAAATCGATAGTTCAGATGTAAACTATTATGCTTTCATAACAAAACACATTGGCTCTTGTCTGTGTCACTTAAATGTTTGAGAGCAGCTTCATGAGCAGGATTTGGAAGTTAAAAGTTGAAACTTTTTCCTTAAGTTTTGAGTAGTGAGTTCTCTGCTTCTGTCTTCATGGGTCTGTAATATTTTGTTTTCTTTGTAAATGTTGAATATATTGAATATCCTATTATTTGAGTGTATTATAATAGTGTGGGTATCTCATCCTTGCTTAGAACATGCTCTGTTTTCATATACAGTGATACCTAAAGCCTAATTTTGATAGCTCCATCCCAATTTAACTCTATTATTGATAAACCAAACTCATGTGCACAGTATAACACGCTTCACAAAACCATGGCAATAAGTTGAAAAAAGCTATTTCTAAAGACAACTTGTACTTACTACAGCAAACTGTGGAAAACTATATGCAACTCTGTGCATGGTTCATTTACACAAGCCATTCAGTGAAGTGCTGCTCTGACATTTCACTGACATGTAAGATCAGAAGGAGGGAGTGCTGATATAATTAGATATTAAGCCTTTTTAGATGGGGCCATCTGCCCCAAAGTCCTGCTTATGGTTGCAAATTTTCTTTATAGTGACTAAAATGAGCTGTGCAAGCAAATATAAGACCTACCATGCTATAGTTTTCAGAAGATTGCAAAATTTCCACAAGCTCTGAGTGTCTCACCAAGTCAATAATGTAGCTGGCTGGGCATATGCTGCCAGAAACTTTTATTCCTTTTTCTTTTCTGTTTTAAATATTAACCACACTGCATGCAGATCCCTTTCATATATTCAGTTTTCCCTTGTTCTTATATTACAAATATTCACCAGAAGACACCAAGTTAGAAGAAACAGTTCAAGAATATTTTTGTTTGCCTTTATAAAGCTTTGGCTCTCTAAATGAATTCAGAACTTCCCACATTGCCTACTGACAAATATTATGCATAAGAAACTCATATTATTGTAGGTCACTGAATTAATTTTTAAAATGCCAATTGACATGATTCCCTTAGGGACTTGTAAGTTGCTGCTATATATTATGTTCCCACACAAATGTGGAAATTCAGAGTTCTAGAAGGGAAAGCATTTGTAGTACAGAAACAGCTTAACATGAATCAGGTAATGCTTTTCTAACATTTAAAGTCTAATAAATGGAAATAGGCAGACTTTCTAGAGATTTTTCCTTGTCAGGGCATGTTTAACTCTCAGGAAAATATTGAGATTGGTGTCCTTTCTTCTGGCACCAAACTTTACAACCTCACTGTATTTTGCATAACGAAGTTTGTTACAAGTACAAATAATGGATACAGCTGAGTTCAGTCCATAGTGACACCAAATGCTGGAAGTGAAATAGCCAAAGAAAGATAAGCTATCCAGAGCTATTTGACTGAGTGATTTTTGATTGAAAAGTATATTAGAGATGGTACTAGTATTTGTTATATCTTGCTGATATAGAATGTATGTTCTGTTTTTATCAAATAGTCAAAAATAGAATGCTGTAGATGAGAGATGGTAGTGAACCAATAAAATAGTCTTTTCACTTAAATATGACACTGCCCAGTGGCAGTGCTACACTAAATGGCTTGTCGGCAAGTTTGGTGTTTTCCTTGTGCACTGAAATTTATAAACATGGTAATTGTTATTTTGTAGAATTCTGAAATGTGATATTCAGTATATGCCTGTGAAAGCAGTGTTGCTGCCTTTGGCCTATCCTCCATTACATAAACTCCCAAACGTAATCTTATCAATGTGAAAATTAAAAATTTTTTGGGACTAGTACAAATTGACCAGAATTTGCAAATCACTTACTATAAAAATTCTGTAAGTTTCTACAAGCACAGTTGTATGCTAGCATATAACCCTCATCTTTTCAATATCAAGAATTTTTTTCCTTTAAGTTTGCTTTTCTGCTTACAGTAGGACTTTTTTCCACTTAAAATAGCAGAGTGATTGTGAACCTCTGAAATTTGTCAGTGATGCTGTTGAGCCATGACTCTTGAATTGGGAATCCTACCTTAGTGATAGGAAAAAACACTAAGAAAACACTTAATCTACTTTGAACTGGCTAGAATAAAATGCTGGGTAATACATGGTATAGAATATTTTTTTGGCAATGGGAAGAAAGACTTGATAGTATATTGGGTAATTTTCCAGTTCATGTCTCTTGTATGATTATGTCCTTGAATAAGTAGAATTCTTTCTGGTATTGTCCACTGAGCATGAATAGATATATTAATGCATCTTTGATTTAAATGTTACATTTTGTAACAGAGATTATTTAATATTTTTAATAACAATTTGATTTCATAGCTTTCATTTTCATGCAAAGTTTTTAATGGTACCACAGCATGCCAAGATATCATAAACTACTTTATGCTGATATTTCACAAATGGTTTAGATTCTTTTTTTGGGTTACATGGCTAATGAAGGGTTAAAAGCTAACATCAGCTGCAGGAAGAAGAGGCAGGAGGGAAATGCTTTCTTTGTATTGTTAAGAGAGAACAGTGAATTTACATGAGAATTTTATCAGCATTCTTGGTGATATGCCTACTCTGAATGAATTCCCCACAGATGCAATTTTTTTGGACTGACTTCTTTATTCTATCTTTCTTCTTTTGAGGTAGTAGCTTAAAAGGATGTATCTGCCTTTTATGTCCAGAGAATGAAGCCTTGAGACTTACTTGCCGTATATTTCAGACAGCCTGTCTAGCTATTGGAAGTAAAGAGCAATTCTGCAAACAGGTTTGACTTGTTCCAGGGGTGAGGTCAAAGCAAAGAATTAGGGAGGGCAGCCACTTCTTTGGCCCTCATTTTTACTATAGTTAGTGAAAATTACTCAAAACCTTCTGAGCTTGTCTGCCTGTGTATAAGAAATGTAAAGAAGCTGGACATTTTTAAAGTATCCATGTCTTTATATCTTCACTAAACTGGGAGACATAGATCATAGGATCACATCCCTAATCATAGGGTAATTGAGGTTGTGAGCTCAGGGTGTTCAGTCTCTTACTCAAGCAGAGCCATCTGTGATGTCAGACTAGATTCTGCTGGGCTTTATCTAATTGGGTCTTGAAGACTTCAAAACACAGAGACTGTAAAACCTTTCTGAGCAGCCTCTTCCACTGCCTGATGGTCCTCACTGGAAGAAAGTATCTTCCTATATCTAGTCTGAATCTGTGTTTTTTAAACCTTTACCCATTGTCTCTTGTCCACTCACCATGTACCAGTGTGAAGAGCTTGTCTGTGTCTTCTTGATAAGCTTGTGGGTACTGACATGCTGCTAAGTCCACTTGGAGCTGTCTCTTCTCCAGGCTGAGCAAGCGTGCCCTTAGCTTGCAGGGCTTGTGCACCAGCCCCTCACCAGCTTGGTGGCCCTCTGCTGAACATGCTGCAATTTATCGATGTCTTTCCTTTTACTGGGAGCTCAAAACTGGAGACAGAGTTCTTATATTCCCTGTCTGTGAGTGGATCAACTGATTCCCACAATTTGGTGTCATCTGAAAAGCTGAGACTGCACTCTGTCAGCACCAGATCAGTGATAAAGAAGTTGAACAGGACAGCATAGACACCTGCAGACACTCCATTTATTACTGGCTCACAGGCAGAGAACCGTCCATGAACCACTACCCTTTGAGCCTGATAATACAGCCTTTTTCTTTTTCACATTTGATTTTCCAACCATGTCCTGCAGTGTCCTGGCACAGATACAAGAATATTGTCAGAGAGAGTGTTCCTTGTGAGAATCAAGAAAAATTGTACGATCATTATCGACTTCCATTTTCTTTTTCAGAGTTAAAAAAAATTCAGTTATTATAGTAAGATTTGCAGGTATAATACAATAGCTGAACATATTTTGTAGTGCAATTAATTTAGCTCTCCTGTGTAGATTACTAAGTTCCAATGATGCCTTAGGATTTTAACTTCTATATTTTTCCTATCCTGTAATTCTTTAGTGTATAATTCTAAAACTCGATGTAGCCTGTTAACTACTGTTCTCCTATTCTGGTCAGAAAAAACAAATACTCTCTAGGCCTGAGACTCAAGGACACCTCACTGTCTCAGGCCCCAAGGAATGTAAACATCAGTGGGTTAGGAGGGGAACAAACTTGGGGTAATGACTTCATTACCTGAAGCTATAATTGGAGAATTAACCCCCGATATGCAAATAGACCAAACTTATAAAAGTATGAAAAACTTGTGACTTGGTCATCCATTTTGGGTGTAGCCCCTGAGGGCTCTGACTGCCCAAAGGGTACCTGAAGGCCCTTCAAAAAATATACTTGCTTTTATTATCTTAATTTTGTCTAGCCTCTGTTTTTAGGTAGCCCTAACAAGGCATCACCAAGTCATTAACGTGAATTCAGTGAAGTCAAATAGAGAAAAACTGTTGCTTTGACTCAGATACTTGTGATTTTTGGGGTTTTTTTTCTTAATAGATCTTTGCTTAAATTTTTAAGTCTTGGCAGAAGATTTTTAAAAACAATTTTTTACAAACTGGATGCTTGCAGATGATCTGGCAAAAAGCCAAAATGAAGAATATGTTTATTTAAAATGAGGTTTAGATCAAGAAAGAATACTTGAAAGACTGGTAATGGGTATGTAGTGCAATAGTGTGGTTAGTGTAATTTGTTTTTCTAAACTGATAATAGTTGTCTATTTTACTTAAAAGCCAGTAATCAGTATATGGATCTTTGCTGTTTTTAATGTGAGTAGAACACTGGACTCTTTACATGGGGTTTTTTTCCAGCATGTCAGAAAGACAGAATAAAATGATTGCATTAGGATGCATTTGCATGATTCTTAGAAGGTTTTTTAAAATTATTTTTAGTTTTGTGGTTTTTTTCTTTTCTTTTCCCTTCGGATGAAACTACTGTAGGTA
The DNA here is from genome assembly GCA_013397055.1 of Pachycephala philippinensis. Lineage (NCBI taxonomy): Eukaryota > Metazoa > Chordata > Aves > Passeriformes > Pachycephala > Pachycephala philippinensis. The sequence goes on from VWZT01013818.1 coordinate 44,205, forward strand.
GGAGGTAGCACGATTTCATGGCTTGATTGGTTTTGTTCTTTTTGGAGAAAATGCTGAGGATTACATTAGGAAGTATAGAAGTCATCTGGTATAATGTTATGAAATCTGAAGCCTGACATTGTAAGCTATGAGGTTGATCAGCAAAACCTAGGCAAGAGTAATTCTACTGGATGTAGCCTGGAATTTTATGCATTACCTAGTGCTTCATTTAAAAAAAAAAAAAAAATCATGGTTTGCCAATCTAAGTGAAAAATGACTCTTACTTTAAGTCACTGGTGTGTCAGGTAGCTCTTGCACTATTACATGGCACCTGGAGTTCTCAGCCTAGGGCGTGGTAGTGACAAGTATTGGGAAATTACATCTTTATCATGGAAAAGAGGCTGGTGTTTTCTTACTTAAGGTTTCAGCATCATGAGGATGACCTAGGGCTTCTCTCTGTTTTGGTAAATCATAGAAGTTGCAACTTGGTACGTTTTGTCTCTTTTTATTATAGGAGTGATACCAGAAGGGGAAAATGACTTCTCTGGGCAAGAACATCAAAATGAAAATGCTAAATAATAAATAATTTTAGAGTGTAGTTAGCATGTGTTATCATGGGCCTAGAAGATAACCTGAGGATTTGGATCTTGAAGTAACTTTTGAATGTGTATATCCTACAGGAAGAGAACTATCTGCCATGGCAGGGACCCCATGCTGGAGCAGGGGAGAAGTGGGAGGAGTCTTCTCCCAGTGGTGGAGACGTGATGAACTGACCACAACCCGCTTCCATGTCCCCTTGTGCCACTGGGGAGGAGGAGGGAGAGAAAATCAGGAGTGAAGTGGAACACAGGAAGAAGGGAGGGATAGAGGAAAAATGTGTTTTTAAGTTTTGGCTTTATTTCTCATTATCCTGCTCTGATATTATTGATAATAAATTAAATTTTTTTTTCCCCAAGTTCAGTTTGTTTTGCTTGTGACAGTAAGTGGTGAGTGATCTCTCCCTGTCCTTATCCCAACCCATGAACCTTTAATTCTATTTCCTGTCCCCTGTCCAGCCAAGGAGGAGAATGATAGAGTGGCTTTGGTGGGCAGCTGGTGTTCAGCCAGAGTCAACCCACCACAGGTGTATTATGAGGAGTCTCATCAGTACAAAGTTTCATCCTTTTTGAAGAATGTGATACCTGACAGATTGGGTTTAAGGCTGTTGTCTGAGTTTTGAAAATTTGTCAGTGGTTAAGTTTACTTTCTTTCCTCCTGTACTTCCTGTGCTTCTTTACTTCTTCTAGAAATTATCAAAATAATGGTTTATCACAGGTTAAAGGGAGATCTGATTTCTAGATTTGATTACAATCATTAAAACCATAATCCTTCTCTCTTATGCTCCCTAAAACTGACATATATATATTGTTAAAATATTCAATAGCTATTGAAGATAACTTGTTCCAGAAGATCACCAAATTATGCAATTAATTGGGTATTTTCCAGTTTTGCTTTGTCACTGTAGCAGATAAGAAATGTAGTGTTTTGGCCTGCCTTTTTGAAACACCTGGTTTTTTTTAAATGAAAATTAATATAAAAATAATTTCTTTGCTTGGCTTTGCATTTCTGCCTTTGTACTTTGGGTTCTGTCCTCTGACTGAGGCATCTTAAAAGTAGTCTTTATTCTGCTGATTATAACAGGCTTAATTCCTCTTTTGTTGTCTTTCCATACTTACATTTAAAAAAGGCAGGCAAACATCTGTTTGCAATGGTAATGATGGCAACTCTTCTGTCAATGTGTAGCTGAAGAATGAGTAAGAAATTACATTTCAGTAAACTCAAATTCAGAAAAAGGGGAAAAAAGCGTATTTGAAGAATGGTTCACTCTTGTTTTTTGTAACAGGATTCTTATTTAATTCTTTGACATATAATCCTGTCATAGAATCATATAATGCTTTGGGTTGAAGAGACCTTAAAGATCATGTGCTCCAACTCCCTGCCTTGGTTAGGGGACCTTCCACTAGACCAGGTTGCTCAGACCTTATCCATCCTGACCTTGAACAGGGATGGAGCATCCACAATGTCTCTGGGCAACCTATTCAAGTGCTTCACCACCCTCACAGTAAACAATTTCTTCATAATATCCAATCTAAACCTCCCCTCTTTCAGTGTAAAACCACTTCCTCTTGTCTGCTATATGCCCTTGTAAAAAGTCCCTCCCATTTTTTTGCAGGCCCCGTTTAGTTACTGGAAGGCTGCTCAAAGGTCTCCCCGGGGTCTTCTCTTCTCCAGGCCGAACAGTCACAACTCTCTTAGCCTGTCTTCATTAGAGAGATGCTTCAGCCTTCTGATCATTTTCACAACTCTCCTATAGACCCTCTTGGGCAGGTCCATGTCTTTCTTGGCTGGGAGCCCCAGAGCTGGATGCAATGCTACAGGTGGGGTCTCACCAGAGTGGAGTAGAGGGGTAGAATCTCCTCCCGTGACCTGCTGGCCGTGATGCTTTTGATGCAGCCCAGGATACAGTCTGACTTTCCTGCCATTGCACATTCCTGGCTATAATTCAGTTTTGCATGCACCACCACCTTCAAGTCCTTCTCTGCCTGGCTGTTCTCCATCCAGTCATTGCCCTGCCTGTATCCATGTTTGGGATTGCTGCAACCCAGGAGCGGGACCTTGCACTTGGCTTTGTTGAATTATATGAGGTTTGTACATCATTCAGTGTACAAACACTGAATGAGTGGGAGCTCACAAAAACACCTTGGTTGCAGCCTGACACGCAGTTACTCCTTAGCTGCAAACATACATCAGAAACCAAGGGACTAACTTTCCTAATAGTTTACATCATTCTTATATTGTTACCTTCTTTATGATGTATTTATAAGGGATTGTATTCATTGCACGAACAACAAACTCTGTTATAGTTGAAAGTAATTTTAATTAGCATTCTATATGATGAGGCAGTTTAGCTGACTTCTCAGAAGTTCTTAATGTTTTCTCTGATTTGTCCAATTCTTTACTTTTTATACATTTTAGCCTGAAATTACTGTTTGGGATATGTTATGTAATTTTGTCGGTAGGGAACACGTTAAAAGTCTGCATTTTTTGTCAACGTGCGTCTGTAAATCACTTGAATCCCTTGAGTTCTGCTTCAAAGATGAAGTGTTGGGCTTGCTGAGCTGTGTTGGTACCTGCTTTCGTTCAGAGTTCTAAGCAGATAGGGTTTTGCAGTGTGGTTGTTTCAGGTTTTCTACGTGAAGCATTTCTTCTGAGTGTTGAACATTTGGAGTGGACTCCTTGGCAGCACATCCAGAATTTGTTCCCATTTTATTTAAAAAGAAACAGAAGAATGGATACAGAGGCATAGTTTACATGAGGAAAAAGCAATTTGCTAAAACCCTCGCTTTCTCCCCTTTCTCTCTCCCTCTGTATTCAGCCATGATTAAGGAACCATACCTCATTCCTGATATGGTATAACCATGGCTTAGATTTTTGAGGAGACTTCTATGATAAAAGAACTGAGATAATGTCTACAGAGTAGAATGCTGCAAGCTGAGGAGGGCAGAATGAGAGATGTGGGTTATATTGTTGAGATGGAAATCAGCAATAACACCAGTTAGAAAACAGCAGCATGAAAAGGTATACAAACCTAAAGACAAAAATGGATCATTTCCACATACCAGTGAAAGATGGCCCTTTCCAACATGAATGATAGCACTTAAGGGGAAAAGGCTCTCTGTGTCTTGACTGGATGGTGATAATACTAATGCTTAGTCACCTAAAAATTGAAGGCATATTTTGTGGACATTAGCCATAAATAGTCTTACATATCATATTTCTTGTTGAATAAATGTTGTATGTTAATGGTATTCTAAAGTTTATTCTGTTTTCAGTGACTTTTTGCATACAGCTAATGATACTTGAAGAAAGGGATTCAAAGAAGGAGGGCTGCATACCTTGTTAAAGAGTTACAACAAGTTTTTCTTCAAAATCTGAAACTCTTTTTTGTAGCCATTATTGTATGTCACCTGAGCTGACTGGGGAGTTTGTCTTCATACAAGCTTTCTATAAATTATTCTGCTAGAGTTTTAAAAATATAATAAGTTAGAGTTGTATCATTTGCCATGCTTTTTTTCCTCCTGGTGGTAATTATGACCTTATTATTGTGTAATGTCTATTGTTCTAGTTTAGTCCCCGTATTGAAAACTGCTTTATTAGCCATTTTGTAAGCAATTTTGTGTACATTAAAGTGAAACTGAGTCATAATATTACTGCACTATCACAGTAATGTGATTATATTCTTTCTACAGTGGGAGGTGGACATAAATCTGTCAATAGCAAAACCTGCAAAATAAAAATACAAATCCACACCATTGTATTGATGTGTTTTTTAAGATCTCAGGTCTATCAACCAGCTAGCCTGCATATATTGAATTTATCTTTGCTGGAGCAACGAAGAAATCAATTCTGTAGTTTTGCACATAAGTGTCATAAAAAATCAGATATAGGATGTCATTGTGCTCATTTAGAAATGATAGATTTATTATTTACATTGAAGTTGAAAACTTATGTGAATGTAGAAACCAGTTGAAGTCATGAAGAAGATAATTCTGAATTCCATAAAGCCATGTGGACATGGTCCAGGACAATGGGTTGTAGGTTGCCCTGCTTGAATAGGGGTGTTGGATCAGATGCCCTCCAGAGGTCCCTTCCAAACATTCTGATTCTGTGAAAATAAAATGTAAAAGAAACTGAGATGCCTCCTATCACTACAAATGGAGAATTGATTTACTTTTTATCATCCTTGCATATGTTTTAGTAATAATGTGGGAAGCTCATGCTATGTAACATTGCTAGACTGAAGAGATTCTGGAGGAACAAAAGAAAAAAAACAGGTTTGTTTGTTTTTTTAAAAAAGCCTTATGAAATAAGACAGAAACCCTGAGTTTAATTGTCAAGGAAATAAAGAAGATGAGGAAGAAACATAGAATTCTTGATGTAAAGAGTAAATTAGACAAAGTTCTGCAGGAGTAAATCAAATATTATCGATTACACCTCAGTGCAAAAAGACTCAACTGTATCATCTCCCTCTTTTCCAGACCTAATTTTAACACCTTGCCTTGGTCTTCCATACAAAAGAAGTGCATTATTGTTAAAGATCAAAACTGATTCCTGACAATAGAGCCTTAAATCTTGCTCTGTTAATGATAATAGTTCCCCTAAATTATCCTGGAGATTAGAAACAGGGCACAAGTGTATGTTGGTCGCTGAATTATAGGTTTCTGTCACTACTGGTATGTAGTATCAGTACCTCGATACTGTATTTCTGTCCTACTGATATGATCTGTACTTTCCTACTACTGTCACTACTAATATGGAGCAGGGTGTCTTGTAAAGTCATTGTGGCTGTATTTTCATACTGAATTCTCCAAAAAAATTTACTTCCTTCTCAATCTTTATTTTCCAGACAAAAACATATATTGCTTTAAAAAAAGTGTTTTAATAAAAATGATGATGCTGACTATACAGCAACAGTTTTCTTTTGTTACAGTTTTCTTTTGTTTTTCATCTTTAGTCTTAAATGTATTACTGCCAAGAGTGTTCTATCTTTTGATCACAAACTTGAGGCAAGAAAAAGCAGTATTTGTGAGTTCAGTAGGCATAGCAAAACATAAGTTTATTATTGTCTCTTCATGCTGTGTTTTCCTGATAAATATCAGGTTTAAATAAAGCTTTTGTATTTGCTATTTTTGTTTGAACAGATTAGTTTACTTTTAAAAGGCCTGAATATACCTGTTATGATTTTTATTCTAAGTACATTTGATAATGACAAAGCTTCGCATGTATGAAAATACAAACAGGTGTCTAAACCAACACTGCAGTCTGTTTTCCTTGCATTTACTTCAGAATCAAAGTTTTGGCTTTACAACCTGAGTTGTTTCAGTTCCCAAGAAAATTTACTATTCTGGTACTGGCCCACCAGGCTATCCAAACCCAACGGGTGATGTTTGTGCACAGGTCTAGAAATGTGGTTTTTTCCAGCACACGCTGCTCTGTATTTCAGTATATTTCTTAGAATACTCCTTAATGTTTGCTGTGAACTGCACTTCAAACTCTCATTTAAAGAAGAGTATAAACCGTGAATGCATAGAATAAGGACTAATATCCAGCAGGATTCTTTTGCATCTCAGCAACCATACTTAGCTATGAAATTTTTTAATATTCAGCTAATATGTTTATTAAATCATTAGCTCAGATTTCTCATAGTTGCATTCTAGGCCAACCTTATAATAATGGAATTTTGTTGGCGTAGCAGTGCTCGGTCATTGTAGAAGAACAGCAAACCAGCTAAAGGTGCTGTGCAGACACTCTTAGTCTGAATTCTGCTCTGCTGACAGCAAATATCCTTTTTTTGCTTAGTCTGTGTCATTCTGCAGAGGTGATGTAACTATGCTATCAGAAATAATCCTGTTGCCATGTCATGGCTGGATTATGTCTTATTTAAATGTATCTGTCTAAAAATGAGATTTTTAACAGGGCGTAGTCGCTTAGACTTCCTTTATAACTAGCTGGGCAAGCAGGCACCCCAAGAGAGCACTATATCCCATTTTAAAGGACATCTGATATAGATGGAATGAATTGTCTTCTTTTCATGCTTGTCTGTTCGGATGAATTGGATAGAGGATCTGGGTGATTAGACTAGACAAACCTATGTTTCAGATTGGTGAAGTTAAGCATGATGAATTTGGCGTGTAGAGTACCATACAAGCAGACAAACTGGCAGTGAATAACTGCAAGTCATTCTGATGGATAATAATTGCACCATGAACAATTTTTTTAAAACAAAACAATGAATTGTTATTAGTTGGAAAATAGGAATGAGCTGTATATAGGCAGTTGTATGCAAATTCCACAAAGACAGTTATATGTAAAATAGATCAGGCATTTCAGAAAAAATCATGAAAATGTAGGAATGACATATTAACTTGAAGGGACTTGTTGATTTATTTCATAATAAGGTACACAAGGAAGGAACATTTGAATTCTTGGTGTGTAGTAAAGAAAAAATAAGCATCTCTCCTGGATCATAGCTTCTAGTCATTTTTAGGACAGTAACTTTAAGTAGGCTTGACTGTGTGTAGGAATAATGTAACTATGTGGAATGTAAGTAGTTAAATCTAATGAGGGATTATTAGTGGGAGAATAGAATCAGAAATGCTTTAAGCCCTCATTTAATTTTAAAGAGAAGGGATGAAAATTTTAAAGAGAACAGATGACCTCATCTGGCAATATTACTACAACAGGACTTTTTAGTCTGTTGTTATCAATTTTATTGTCCATTATATTTGCACAGATTTGAGCTATATAGTATATTTGAGCTATATATGTTTACAAACAACTGTAATAGTGCACGGATCATCTGGTTTTGTGTTACCTTTTAATGAATAAGTATTTAGTCTGTTTAGTACTAGCTGATTGGGTTAACACAGTTGGAAAAAATTTCCGTTTCATAAGAAAAATTTTCAGTTTGTTTTGTTGATACATTGGTTTGAGTTTCATGCAATCGGTCATATCTGTTCAATCTGTGGAACATATATAGGACAGATAAGTGAGGGAAAGGAGCAGAGTGAGATGATTTTTTTTCTTGCTTTATTTCAAGCTTACACTATCATCATAGAATCACATGAAGTTTTGGACTGGAAGGGACTTGAAAGATTACCTAGTTCCAACCTCACTGCCATAGGCAGGGCCACCTGCCACGAGATCAGTTGCTCAAAGCCCCATTCAACATGACCTTGAACACTCCCAGGGATGTTTTTTCGTATTGTCCCCTTTTCCCCACCCTCTCCCTATTTTCCTTTTCCAGATATTGATATTTTGCTTCCTTATGTAACAGCTGAGAAGATCAAGAAATGATAGAATACATGCATTTCTGTAAAAGTTGATCCATTAATAATTTTGCAGCATTAACAGTCAGTTCATTGGTATCTGTAGACTTTATATTCCAAATAAATCTGAGTAATATAATAATAAAAATAGGCAAAGTGAAACAAATCTGCAGAGGTTCATTGTTGTGCTGCCTCCTAGTTTCTGTCAATATTTCTGTATTCATTCATCTTTGTATTTTGAGCAGTATTCTACTTCTACTGCAGTATTGATTTCTTCTGCATGCTGGAATGGCTTAATATCTTTGTAGAGGCCTATAAGAAGATAAGTTTCTGCCGTGTGTTACTGCTAATGAGTAAAATGGGAAGTTATGCAAGGGAAAGGAGAAGCAGATGGACAATAAAAATGGAAGGTGAGAAAGCATAATAAAAAGAGGGGGGAAAAAGAGTAATGGAGCCGTATGAGAATAGAACTTACATTGATGGTAGAAGGCAATGACTAAACACTTCCCTTTACACAGATTGTTTCTTAGTGATACATTGTGAGTATGCCAAATGCAGAGTTTCTATTAAAGTTTTCATTGTTTACTGTAATGATTTCTAAGGTGTATGTAGGGAAGACTTGGTAATTAGTACATAAGGCTATGCCTTGGCTTTATACAAAGGAATATTAAACAGGTGGGGGGAAAGTATACACGACTCTCTAGATTTGTAATACACGTATACTTTTCAAAAACCTTACTTGAATGAGAAGTGCGAAAATGGGCTAATAAAAGTTATGCCCTGGAAATTCTTAGCTTACCCTTACTCATCAGGTATAGGACACCTCAAATTATGTCATAGAATATTAAATATTTTTTGTCTGCAGAGTGTTGCACACTTAGAAAATTTTTCAGTTACATGTTTAGCCTGGGCTTGGAATTTGAGCAGATGAGACCTGTCATACCTTTCATTGTATTTTACTCAACATACTGTCTTCTTTCATGTTTCACTACTATTTTCTTATGTTGGCCCCACTGTGTATATTTAGGGTCAGACATCCTGCATGTTTTCACTGTTTCCTGCTTCATTTTTCCAGGCAGTTTCAGAAAAAAACAGCATAAAGAGCAGAATACTCTTCAGGTGACATCCATTTTCAGTCTTTGACTCTATTTAGTCTTAAAACTTGAAACTTGTCTACAGCTATTTTTGTGTTTTGTTTTCATGGTCTGTAATCTTTCATGAGTTTAAATTTATAAAGCCTTTTCACTTACCTGTCAATTTCATGTGCTTTTTTGTTTAAGATCTGTATTTCTCTAGCTCATTTATTCATACAGTGTCAGGGGAGGTTTAGGTTGGATATCAGGAAAAGGTTCTTCACCCAGAGGGTGGTTGGGCACTGGAACAGACTCCCTGGGGAAATGGTCACAGCACCAGCCTGAGGGAGTTCAAGAAGCATTTGGACAATACTCTCAGGTTCATGGTGTGATTGTCGGGGCTGTCATGTACAGGGCCAGGAGCTGGACTTTGGTGATCCCTGTGGGTCCCTTTCAACTGAAGATTATTCTCTTATTATCCGACTACAGCTTCCAAACATTTTGCTATTTTCAAAGGTGATGCTTGCCTTTGTGAGTTTCCCCTCTCCCTTTTTTGCAAGAGTGTATCAATATCTGTATCTTATGCCTCATTTAAGAGGGGCTTAGGGTCTTGGTCTTGCTCAGATTTTTTAGTCTCTAAACCTTCATTGGAAGATATATACTTTGGGGGACCCCTGTTCCTCCTCCTCTGCCCCCCCCCCCCCCC
>VWZT01013818.1:53835-108754 GCA_013397055.1 Pachycephala philippinensis
CCCCCCCCCAATAATTATGCATTGAGGAAGGGAATTAGGGAATTAGCAGTCTCAATTTTATAAAACATTAGCAGTTTCTAGAAAAAGGCTTTAATTAATTTCTAACAACTTAGTTTTTAAATAATATATGGAAGATATAAATTTCTTGCTTCTATGCTTTAGCTTCCCTCTTTACTCCCTTATTGGATTTTTCCATATTGAGCTATTACAGCAAACTCCTGGGTCAGCTGCTATGTGTTCTGTCTGCCATCTTTCTTTTCAAGAACCCTTTCACAGAAATCTGCTAAGGAAAACTTTTTCAGTTGTCTCTTCCTCTGAGACCTGCAGAGTCTGTTATTTTATTAGAAAAAGAGCTTGCTATGTGCTTAGTCCAAAATTTGAGCAGAAAGCCCATTACGTTTCTGACGTCATTTGCAGATTGAAAGCTCTACAATGATGAAGCAATCTGCACCTCTAGCTTTTCTAGTGTGAGGGAGAGTGCTGACTATTTTTTCTTAAAGTGCCAGGTCCTTCATTCTGGCCACAATAACCCCCTGCAGCGCTACAGGCTGGGGACAGTGGCTGGACAGTGCCCAGGCACAAAGGGACCTGGGGGTACTGATTGATGGCAGGCTGAACATGAGCCAGGGTGTGCCCAGGTGGCCAAGAAGGCCAATGGCATCCTGGGCTGGATCAGAAATAGTGTGACCAGCAGGACAGGGAAGTCATTCTTCCCCTGTACTTGGCACTGGTGAGGGCGCACCTTGAGTGCTGTGTTCAGTTCTGGGCCCCTCAGTTTAGGAAGGATGTTGAGATGCTGAAGTGTATCCAGAGAAGGGCAGCAAGGCTGGTGGAGGGTCTGGAACACAAGCCCTATGAGGAATGGCTGAGGGAGCTGGGGTTGTTTAACCTGGAGAAGAGGAGGCTCAGGGGAGATCTTATTGCACTCTCTACAACCACCTGAAATGAGGCTGTAGCCAGGTGGGGGTTAGTCTCTTCCCCTAGGCAATCAGTGATAGGACAAGAAGACACAGTCTTAAGCTGTGCCAGGGGAGGTTTAGGCTGGACATTAGGAAGAAGTTCTTCACAGAAGGGGTGATTGGGCATGGTGATGGACTGCCCGGTGAGGTGGTGGAGTCACCATCCCTGGAGGTGTTTAAGGAAAGACTGGACATAGCACTCAGTGCCATGGTCTAGGTGACAAGGTGGTGTTAGGTCATAGGTTGGACTTGGTGATCTCAAAGGTCTTTTCAACCTAGTTGATTCTGTGATATTACTATGACCTTTGTTTCCTAGAAAATGACTTCTGTTCCTGTGGAATTAAAATCACTGTAATTAATGACCTTTTACAGCTGTCAATGATATTCAAGACATTCTCCAGAGCTCACCCACCTTCCTTTTATTGTCCAGGCCTTCATGCTGTATATTGTTGTTCCTATTACTGAGCATCATGGAGGGTGAGAAGACCCAGTGTGGGAGAAACTGGTGCTGGGATATACGCATACTAGCACGTGGAAGTTTATATGAACTGAACACTTTGAAAGATAATTTTTTCACTTCCTTTTTAGTTGAATAGGCTTGTCTGTGTCAGAATGCTATAAACATTGATATCTGCATTAATTTTGACCCTAACTGTCAGCTATTTAAACTTTTATTGTCTTATATTAACTTTGAGAGAAACTTCCTACAGCCTTCTTGGGAGTTGACCCAGCACTTTGAATATTGTCAATATTAAACTTTCATATTTGTGCAAGTAAGATTATTGTGTGAAAAGCCTAAAAATAGTTTCCTCAGTCTGAAATAAGACAGAGTTAGCAAAAATAAGGTTAGGAGTTAGCAAAAGAGTTTGCTTATTTTCTTTTAAGAGGTAAATGTATTAATAGAGCAAGATGTCTTGGAAGATATTTTTAGAACATAATTTCTTCATGAGAAAGCAAGAACGGGCTTTAGTGACACAATGCAGGAGCTTTCTGAGCTGGATATGTGACAAAGATATACTACAAGATACATTACAGTCATTTCATACTTTTATATTGGCAACATCATTTTAATGTGACAAAAGTTTAAGGTGATAATCGAATTAATGATGCAGGAATGTAGGGGAGAAATCAAGGTGGTTTTTTTGAAGACTAATTATAAAAAAGCCTGCTTAGGCAAAGTAGAGTACAACAAATAGGTAGAAGTGGCCTACCTTCATATAAAACCCTCAAATGTGGGTAACTTTTTTTTTCCAACATAGTCATCTGCTTCACTTTGAGACAAATGTCAGCTTCTATAATTGCATGGGTTTGTTTCTTTATACTCTGAATGCTTGTTCCCGCAATATTGTTAATTGTATCTGCTGCTAAAATAAAATTGTTATGCATGTTGCTTCCGGAACCGGTCTCTAGGCTTCTCTAATTTCCATGGTGAGTTGGTTTAATCATTCAGATGAATTCACTGAAGTGGCTGTTATACTGTGACAGTGACAATGAGAGTCAAGAGAACTAATTAAAGTTAGAAAAATCAGACTTTTCTGGTGGTAGTCTATCCTTTACATCTTACAAAATTCCTAGACTAACTTCAAAAAAAAACCATCAAGTATCTTTCTTTTAAGGATTTTATCTCAGAGTTACTACTGCTGTTGGAATATATTAGAAAATGTAGCTGCAAGTTTGTGTCATTGCAAATTTTTTACTTTAAAAAAGTCTATTCTCTGCTGGTAATTGTTTGTAGTTTAGGCAAAACCTGGTTTTGTTCTGTAATTAAAGGTTAGAATTCTATTGTGAGATTGATGGTTACGTTTAAGTGCCCACTTGGGGGTATCTAGGATGTCAGTTGTTTAAAGTCCTGTGAGGTACAGCAGAGATCTCGTCAAAACCATCAGCAGAGGCTAGAAGGCAAATGGATGCTTACACGTTAACAGCTGAAAATGGCTTTCTGAACTCAGAACTGAAGTGTCCTAGTCCTTCTCTGAAAAAATGCCTGTGCCAAACATCATTATTCTTTTGTTGAAAAGTCATGTAGTATGTAATTGAATTTGTGTTTGAGAGAAGATGTTGAACCTTCTACTCATATTAGAGAATTGCGAAAGTAGCTAACTTAAATGTATTCTGACAGCTTTGTTTCAAGAGGGATTGTTTGAATTTTCTGTAACACTTCCTGTTTATGCAGCTGTAATCCAAAATGACCAGACAAGTTGAAGAGAGAAAATCTGTGGTTACTTAATTAAACAGTTTTCATTTATATCAATAAATATAAGCTCAAGAGCAACAAAAGGAGTATTACTTCAGAATGTGAATTGCAAAGGAATGGGAGTTACATCAAATGTATGGACTGTTGAGTGATGGGGAAAATATGTGTTTCTAGTATCTTGTATATCTTTGTGTCCTAAACATGATTCCAGGGTTGACCAGGATTTTAATTTCAGTGGGAGAACTCATAGTAAATTCTTCACTTTTTTTTTTTCTTATGTTGAAGGTGGAGAAAACTACATAGCCTTCAATTTTCTCACTTTATCTGCAACGGATCCCTACCATTTTTGAAAGTTATATATTTAGAACATCAGTAAAATCAGCTTCCTTAATATGCGCTGTTTCTAGTATTTTCTTGTATAAATATGGGTGTAATGGTTTATTTTGGTCAAAACTATCTACATTTTTTTTTCCGGTTAAAAACCTCTAAAATTCATCCACTTACTGTCAAAGATTTTTTTTTTCTGAATCAATTTTTTTTCTGTTTCAAGAACTTTATATATTTATGTAGGATGTGGTGAGTGAAGCAGGAACTGCTAGCACATGATACACTGCCGTGCCATAGCTGTGCAGTAGATCAATATTCCCAGAAGAGTCAGCTCTGTGCCATGTTACACATAACACTGCAGTTTCCCAAATATTCAACATTGCAGTTGCAAGAGGCATCCATCCTCCTTGGCTCCCTGCACATGAAACCCACCCAATAAATTATACTGAACTGGTTAACTGGCAGCCATTTGGCATGTTTTGTTCTGTTTATTTTGTGTTCTTTGTAGGTTTTGTTTGTTTTCTAAGAATATTGTAAACCAGATCAATTCAGGTTTTGGGGAGCTCTACAAATGCTCTGTCACGGTTGGAATGGGATATTCAAGATAAAAAGGTGAAGGCAAAAGGGTTGCAAGATGAGGAGAATACTGTCTTCATTTGATGCAGTGCTGGGTGATGTTAGGTTAGTCTGTTCTTGAAATCATAGTACAAGTCAAATGGATTAGATTTTGGCACTTAACATTCATGTATGCAAATGTGTGTTTTTGAAGGAGGATTGGTGCTTGCAGAGAATATGGAGTTTCCTGCACATGCACATTTCTGTTTAGGTTTTTCCAACACTGAAGGAAATTATTTTAATTTTGCAGTGAAATCTTCAGCTTGATGTATTCTTTTAGGTTTGAATTTTACTCCATAGCTCTGCTAGACCTTGGTACGTATAAGTCTACTGACAAAATGTTGGTAGTTGATGCTGAATTTCTTGCTTGAGATTTTTTGATATTAATTACAAGAAATGCAATGGATTATCTTCCAGAAAATATTGCTCATTCTCTTTCTGTGATTAACTTGGATTAGTATTTAATCTTTCTTCTAGAGAATACATTCTGCATTTTAGACATGGTTCACGTGGCTGAGTAGCTAAAAATTTCCACCTCAATTTATGTTGCCAGTAAAGTTTTTAAAGTTTTTTCTTTTAAAAACATCAGCATACTGTATTTCACAATTAGAAACCCTTTCTTCTTTGAGTTTTTATGATTTACAGAGTATTAAATAACAAATGATAAGCTGTAAAAATTTATTTTTGCCTACTATCAATAGAGAAGTGAAAAGTGCACTAACGAAATACATACAGAATTGTTAATGATTTCAGTAAAGTATTCGTTTCAGGAAGGTTAGAAACGTTATCTCTGATATTTTGAACCTTACTATCTCATGGATTTTTTCCAGCTGATGTGTTTATTTTACTGTTTTGTTGTCAATTTATAAGAAAAAATTGATCTTTTGCAAGGTATTTCTTGCAATGTAATGTCAAGGTTTCTGCTCTCACTCTACTTTTTACTTTAGACTTACTGAATTTTATTTCTACTTTTGTATCATGTTGCATTCAGTTTTTGAAACTTCCCTTGTCAGAAAACCTGCTTTTATTTTTTTTGGCAATAATTTTTTTTTTGTTTTTTTTTTTTTTTTTTCTTGAATTTTTTTTTTTTTTTTTTACATTCATGAACTGAAGACCTGATACACTTAGCTCCCTTCCTCTTGGTTCGTGACTAATCACTCTGTCTCATGGCCAATAACAATAAACATAATTTCCTAGTGGCCGTGATGGTTCCTTGGGAAAGAGATGACATTTTACATGCTTTTGTACTGGAGTGGGTAGTACTCATTTTCATTAGGTATATATCTGCTCTCTGTGTCAACATTACAGGAAGGCAAAAGGTAAAGTGATTACCTTGCTTAAAGATGTCTGGAAAAATAGGAGTTGAAAAATAAAGTTATCTGGTGGAAAAAAAGGAAACAGGGTAGGTTATTTGTATAATCTATATATGCAAGAAGGGACCAAATATCTCAGGCGTTTCATCTCTCTCAAAAAATGTTTGGTTAGAGTAACCTGCATGAAACTGTTGATGATGAGCATTACAATACTAACTTAAACTTTCATTCCTTTTATTTATTACCAAAATTTAGGATAGACTGTGTAACTTTCTCAGGAAACATATATTTGGGAGACATATATCAAAACATTTGAACAAACGGTACTGAAATAAAACTAAGAATTTATTAAGATTCAAAATAGTACAAAGTGATGAAAGCATCTACAGTAATAATTGAGTGGGATTCATCTGTGATTTCTCACACTTTTTTCCTGGAATGCCTGGTACTAATCACACCGTGAGAAGGGATTAGGGCTAGGCATGGCACAGCTACTTACATCCTGGCTACAAGACACTCTTCACATGGAGAATACAAATGTTTATATATTTAAGGTACATATTTACAATATATAAATTTAAACAAAACCATTGCTATGCAGAAATGTGACTTTGTAAGCTGTATTTATGATCATTCCTAATTCAGTGGAATAGTCAGAACTCTGAATTTATCTAGCACTACTGTGTTTATTTTATTCCTCATTATAGCTCAAGGGTAAACTAAAAGAAAAGACATAATTCATCTTGGTGGCAAACACTTGGTAGGACTTGATTATGCAAATTGATTTAAATTTTGTAGTGCAAGTGTACAAATGATCCTCTGGTACCAAGCTGTTTAACTCTCTCACAGATAAAATGTATTTTAAAAACATGTTTTGAGAAAATGGGCTTAAACAGATAAGCTGGTTTTTTGTGTTGTTCAATCCAAATGGAATGCATTTTACTGTTCTAATGTTTCAATTATACATGGTTAGAAGCTACACAAATTACCAAGTTTTTAATGGCAGTTATGGTCATCACAGTTCAATATGGATGACTGAATTTAACTGTCAGTTATGGATAGATAGTTCTGTATTGTTGTTTACTAGGAAATGATGCTTTATGCTGTGTCAGTTTTTGCTGAAATAAATGAAGAATTCACTAAAAATACTATAAACAAATGGCAGAGCTTCTTCAAAGGAAGTTCCCCAAGTAGTCTCTGTTCAGGACAGAGTTAAAAAAATAGTCCGTTTTGCCAGAAATCAGTTTTTCTGAGATTTTAAACACTTTTAGTAATTTTCAGTGATATATCAAGGTAATATATGCTAAGTCTCAGAATGTATTCATTTTATAATGTCTCTTTGCATTATTTAAATAAATGCATGATGTGCTATACTTTGTGTGTTTTCCATTTCTGTTATTTTCTAGGTGGACATCTTGTCCTTTAAGGTCTGTTATTTTATCCCTTACTTTAATGCAGAAAATTTGAAAATAGGTTTCTCAAATATGTATCATATTATCTCTAGGTTCTATGCCCAGATTCAGTTAACTTAGCCCTCTTCTTCAAAAAGTATCTCTTCACATTAGTGTTCTTGACCATACACATTAGCTGAGTTTGCAGTAGCAATTCAAAAGTGAACTTTACAGAAGACCTTATGTTTCTAGTCCTCTCCATTTAAACTTGTCATAGCTCAATTACAGGAAGTCATCAAAACGTGTAGAATTATGGATTACTCTCTAAACATAGCTAAGAACAAAACTTTTTTTGCAGTAGTCACAATTACCATTGTGACAGTTTTCTGTTGTGGGTTTGTTGGTTGGTTGGTTGATTTGTTGGTTAATGTGTTGGTTGGGGATTTTTGGTGGTTTTTTTTTTAGTTGTTTTGTTTTGTTTCTTATTACTGCAGAGTTGTTCATTGTTTTTTTATCAAAAATCTATATGAGGTGTTTGAAAAATAAATCAATAGCAAGTGCAAAAAACCAATAGGAGCCTTAGATGAACCTCAGAGTGCATAGATACTGTATTATATTCTGCCTCAGGGTAATAGGAGGCAGAACAAAGTCCTTAGTAAGAGGCTCTCCCAGGATAATCAGCTGCTGCAAATTTGGGAGATTAATTTATACACATGACTGAGGGAGAGCTCGAGGAACAGAATATTTATTAAGGGTATGGGAGATTCATTAGAATTAAGAGACGTAGCTTTTCTTTAGAGAAGTGATATGGGATATGCTGGTCTGAAAATATAGAGACAAGAAACAGGACAGATGAGTGTTGGAGTCAGTCATTCCATTATAGAAGTTTCATAGAAGTTATGTTCCATTCTGGTATGTGCAATTAATTCTTTTATATAATTTTTTCTCTTCTGTGGTTCTGCTTAATATCTTGAAGTGTTAGCAGCTTTTTGAATACTCTGGAGATTTGTTAACAAGTCAGAAACTACCCATGACTGGGATTTCTCCTCAGATAAAAGTTAAAGGTCCTATTCCATACGACAATTGGTTCTGGTTGAACCAAAATCTCATAAAAGCCTTAGAGGGTTAGCTAAAAGCAGTTCAGAAGGGCAGATTTAGCCATCAGCTCGAAGCAATAGTTTACCCTTACTCAGAAAATCTGTTAACAACATTTTAATGTGTGTTCTTTAGTCTGTAAACAAGCTGCAAATTCTTTGTGTCTCTAAAATACAGTCAGTGCAACTGTGAGGTGACAAAGAGGGTGAGCGGGTGAAATGGTCCATATCTGATTTTCAGTTGCCTTGTTCCATGGAAATACTTAAAACAATTTTGTCCTGAATACTTATGAGACAGCCAGGACATAGCTTGGACACAGAAAGACATCTACATTAGCAAGAGGAGTAACAAGGAACAGGCATGCACCTCTCAGAACTGCCATTTTATCTAACAAAAGGTTTTGTTATCTACCAACTCAGTTAATATGCCTACAAAAAGAATGTTTCTCTCCATCCTCAACTATTATGAGTTATCCTTCATCTGTTTGCTATAGTCATGCTGATATATTTTTATATGTTTTTAAAAGCTTTCAGTCTATCATGTTTAAATGAAGTTATCTTGCCTCGAGTAAGGCAGGACTCTGCTGTCTCAGTGATTCAGGTGGGCTGTGAACATTACTCCAAGATCAGAGATTCACTTATTTTCTTAAAAAACACAGTCTTAGTGGGACCTTGTTCTCCTCTAGTCCTGCTGAAAGACTTAATTTTCTTATTTATGATCCTCTTACCTATATTTAATTGTAACATTATAGCCATAAAGTGAATTCCATGCTTAATTTACTTTTTTTTTCTCTGAAGAAAATAAAAATTTTAGAATAGCCAACGTATTTTTTTTCCTTTTTACATAGCTGCTGGTCTACAATGCATAACAGTGAGACACACAGTGTAATACTTGCTTCTCGTTATAGTTTTAGTCCATAGCTAATATTAAGTATAGTTAAAGGTGCATGGATAATCATAGACTTTTGCATTGTTTTCTATGTGTTATCGCACACATTCTATATTTTGCCACTGTATTAAATTTGCTGATTAAGAACTAATGTCCTGTAAATCCCAGGAGGCAAATTTAATGTTATCCATAGCATAGGGTGTATTCAAACATCTGTTTATTGCAGAGCAGTGGACCACAGAATATGCTTCTGATGTCCAGATATAAAATGATCCTGACTAGGCTGAAACATGCTTCAGTCTGAGCTTGACTTTTAATGAAGTGCAACCAAAATACTTTTATAGTTGATCTCATAAGTGCTTTCTTTATTTGCCTGTGTATACAAATTATTTATGTTATGGTTACAATTACTGTCAGCTGTGCCGAGGAGATGATTAAATCCTGAGTATTCCTTAATTTTTGTATTTATTTTCATCAACTATTGAAAAATATAACTGCTTCAGATTTTATTTTCAGATGGAAACTGCTAATTTTATGTCAAGTTAATGCTAAATAAAGCTGTTAATTCTTGCAATTAAAATCCTCTCTCATTACATGAAAATTGCTGTTGAGAATATACAGAAACACCACCAGTAAATGACTTTTTTCGTTTCACTGGTTGTTAGGTTTAAGACAGTGAAAGTATTCCATCCTCTGAGATTGAGGATGAAGTCAAGTATGACAAAACGTCAGTGTGGTGAAACACTAAACTTAGTTTATATTTTACACATTGAATGGAATTCTAGGAAAACAACACCAGGCTACAAAATTCATTGAGATAAAAAATAGTTGGAGGCTGGGGAAATATGGGGTCAAGGGAGAAGGAAGCATGATATGTGCTTTCCCTGTCTTAAATGCTATTGAAGGCAGCTCTTTTTCTAACTGTTCTCAGAGATGAGATGCAAAGATAGATGAGGTCTTTGATCAGGTTCAGCATGGCCATTCTTAAGTTTTAAAGTATTTAGGAGAATAAAATGATTGTTTAAAGAATTATACCTTCCTTGTTTTGCTTATTTGCAAAAAAGATTTTATTTTGTGTATTATAAAGATGCTGGACAACAGATGCACTAAACCAGTTGTGTTCCAGATAGGAAAATTTCTTGTCTAATCTTGTGTTTAGGCAGTGTATCCTTGCACAACTTTTCTGTAGAATGGAGTTTTTACTTCTAATCAGGTATTGGGAAAAAAAAAAAAAAGTGTTGTTTCTGCTATTCAGTTCGTTAGAGCATGGCAAGACAATGGGTTCAATGGGGTGCCCTTGTTCCAGTGGGTAATTCCTGTCAGAGGAAATGCAAATGAAAAGGGTCAGAAAATGGCTTGTGTTCACTTCCTGATTTGAAATGTAAATGTACTGCTGAAAATCTACCACTGGAGACAGGAATCAAACAGCTTTATGAAGTGCAGGCTAACAGCACGAAGTATCTTTTGAGATACTGATTTGTAAACTGGAAGTGCTGTTTGAGAGCAACAGGCAACTGCAGTCTGTCTTCTCTGGAACTGTATGGCATGGTGAGCCAGCTGAAAAGGAATCTACAAACTTGTAAAGAAGTGCAAAAGTTAAGGTTAAATATAATCTGTTATCTTAATCCTTTTTTCTTTTTGCTTGTTAGAAATGCCAAAGTGATGTTTTAAATCTACACCTGTTCTCTGTCAGAGCCATTTGAAAGCACTGATACGCCCTGGAATGGGAACATCTAGCAAGATGTGAAATGCAGTTGGAGAAGTTGGAAATGAGTTAATTCAGTGAATAGGGGTGTTACCACCTGGGAGTTCAAACTCTCTGCAAAGAGGGATGGAGCAAAATAGTTCCCATGGAAAGCCTGAAAAGAGAATGAGTGGTGTTGGTTGCTTTGGAACTGTAACAACTGCCAACCCACATGCAAACTCCAGGACTGACTGTGCATTATGTTCTTTTCTTTTCTTCTAACCACCCATCTACAAAGTTTCAAACTAAAATTTTAAATCAATTATAATATAAAAACTGTGATCTTTTGCTGTAAGCATACCTTAACTTTATAGGTTAAAAATTAATAGGGGAGTTGTCTAGAGATATTCTAATAGCTCTTTAAAAATGTAATTTTATTAATACAATGCAGTAACATAGAAGATGTTCAGGACAACAAAATTCAACTGGACGGTTTTGTATCAGGTTATATGATTTATATGTAATTTGTACAGCAGCATACAATATCTGTATACCTCTTTGAAACGAGTATACACTACATGCTGTTTTAAAAGGTCAGCCCTAAAGAGACAAGAAATAAAGATGAATATCGTGAATGTGGATACATGAGCCATTAGTCACTCTGACTGATAGACACGGTGAAAAGATATTGTAATCTATAAAATATTACTTGATTTTTAATCTCTTTCAATTTTGTTATGGTACACCTGTACTGTAGTCATATTTATACTAACATTGACTATAATTTCTGAGTTTTTGTCATCCTTGCTCCTTCTTCTTAGGCTGATGACCATATATTGATTTGGAACTTGTCTTTTGAGGAACTGACAGTGATTAAGGTCCTTCGTCTCTCCATCCTATTCCCCTTCTCTGAGTCCTTAGGATGTACTCACTATCTCTTTTCTCCTTACCTGGGTTACTTCAACCTTGTTCTTTAGCTTTCTGTAGGTCTTTGGGTTATCCGCAGTACACTGTCCCTTGTGTTAGCTTGTTCTTTTAGCTTGTTTTTCTAATTGGCATGTGCTATGAAGTTGTGTGTGGAGGGCCTTTAAGGCTGATTAATGTCATTTTCACTAATATTCATATAGGCCTTTTGTAATTCCTTTTTGTTATTTCCTTCCCCTCCCCTGTATTCCCATTAATTCTCCATTCATATCAGTATTAACATTTCTATTACAAATCTCTGCAGCTCCATGTTTTTCTTGGTGTGTGTTTACTCCAACTCTTTTTATACCACTGTACCTGTAGAACAACCAGGATACCAAAATTTAGAAAATGCCATTGCACTTAGTGGTAAATGGCTCAGATGTTAATATAAGTGAAATGCTGCCATAGTGGGTCAATCGATGTGATATTTTCTCTAAGGCAAATATTTTGGGTCATTGGTACCTGTAAAATCAATGAAGTGATGAGGAAAAAAAGATAACAGAAAAATATTCCCATCTGCCCAAAAAGGCATGTAATATAATGGTGCATCAGTTTTAGAATGATACTAAAATGGTCCTATTTTTTTATCTGTAACAAACTTCCTTTTGATCCTTGGTGAGTCTTTGGGTCTTGATTAGGATGGAAAGATATACTGAATCTCTGAATGTGTTTCCTTTTTTTATTTTTTTCCCCTCTTCTGTCAATCTATGGAACTAGTTCTTCACCATCAGTAAGACCATTGAAAAGACAAAATTAAGTTTGTCTGTGAATCGCCCCAGGAGCTGATAGGCTTATTCAGGGATTCCCGAAGGCATGGATGGATCTGAAAACCATCGCCCTCTCTTGGTGGGTGTTGAATGTGTCCTTGCAGGAATAGCTGTGCTTTGAAGCATTTTTTCATCAGAATCTCGTGCAGCTGGCTGTGTTGCTGGCATACAGGAACAACTGGTTAGGATAGAGGGCAAGGCAGGTGTTCTGTACTTGAAGGTCCCTGGCTTTTCTATTTGAGGGTGTGAACACAGGCAGGTTCTTAATCAGTGTAAAACCTTCTTAGCCTGACAGATACTGTGTATGTGGAAAGTAGGAGCATGCCTTTTCAGTTACATTTTCATCTTTTAGACAAAACTAAGATGGTTTCAATTTGGAACAGCAATTGCTGATAATTTTTTTCTTAGATAATACTCTGATTCACTTATTACTCTCTTTTGTAAAAGATACCATAGACTATTAAAAGTATCAAACTTCTCTGCATTAGCAGATCTATTTTAATAGTAAGCGTATTACATACTTCTCATTATGTTTCTTAATTTTAAATAGAGGCAAGAAGCAGAAAAAAATTACTTTGGTGTTTTCAACTAGATTGAGCAGACCGCCTGAGGAAAAATCTGGATGAAGATGTGCAGACTTCTGTGACTTAACTTCAGCAGAGGGATGACATTTTCCCCCAATTTTCATTCCATTAGTTGAATTGCATCCACAAAAAGCAAGGTTTTTGTTTGTTTTAAATGTTTGTAGTTCAGCTGCTAATCTTCAGTTGCCTGTCATCAGATCCTGGATTCTGTTTGCTGACCAACCTGTAACCACTTAACACACTGTAAACTGATCACCTTGAAAACAGTTGCATAGGTACAGAGGATATAAGCAATTTTATGTTATTGAACTGCAACGAAGTAGATCTGTTTAAGGGAAACTCTCGAATTGGTGATTCTGGGTGCAGGAAGTTCTGAATTTGAGGATTGATTGCTGCGTGAACTGCTACCACTTTTCAACTTCAAAGAATCTCCAAGAAAATGAATTAGTTACTCAGTATCATCCCTGTAAAACACAGAATTGAGAGTCCATGGTAGAACCTCTGAATCAGTTCTTTGAAGCAGGAGTCTTATTTTCTTTCATAATTGACCCATGTGTAGCATTATGTAAAGCTCAATATGCAATAAGAAGTAGGCAATGTTGTGAATATATAGCACATAATTATTCGGTTGTCAGGAAAGAAGCATTTTTAAATTTATAACAGTTTCTTAAGGTTATCTGTTTTGTCATCATCATCATTACCTGCTAAGAGTGGATAAGGATGGCAAATCTTCATAACTTCAAAGGTTTTACTTGACCAATCCCAGAAGATGTCTTTCAGCTTGGAAACTATAAGATACTTTGTATTAATCTCACTAATTTATGCTGTAGGTTTTTTTTTATATTTTAGTGTTAATACATCTCAAAAATTCACTGATATTTTAGGAAATATTGAATTGATTAATATGAAGTGGTTGTGTATATTTCTTGCAATTGATATTTTCCATAAAAAAATAATACTAAATAACTTTAGCAATTACTTCATAGTAATAATTACTTGTCTAATTGTAAAATTCTTCTTTCCATATGCTCTGTTTTCAGAAAATACCAGCATTTGTATAATATTTTTTTGCATAACTTATCAATATGTTCTTTCAGGTAATAAAGTAACCTAAAAAGATGGCTATTTAGATGTTTCTGGAGTTAGATATTTGCTTCATATAATCAATTGATTCACAATTAAGGATATGCATCAGTGAAGACAAGCACATAATGAAGATAAAAATGGCTGTGAGGGCTTCCCGATCCCAATATGAAATCATTAATTAAATTAACCCAAATATAGGAAGCTCTGGCAGTTATTAAAAGGCTTGTAAATCTAAGCAGACTTTTGTATACTAATGGCCTGAAGAGGTCTGCAATTTTGCATGACATATTACAGATGCTTTCAGATTTTTTACAGAAGGTTTGGATATAAAATTCAGCAGATCAGCTGCTATCAATCAAATATATTGATGCATGTTTGAAGAAAAGCTTTTTCCTTCAACTTCCAGCCACAAGAAGGCTTTGCAAAGAAAGGCCACCCCATTGTTGAAATTGGATTAATAGATTTTTAGCAAAATATAACTGGAGAGACTATAATAGAACATGTAATTAAGCTTTACTGAAACTATGAGTCCAAAGGACTTTTTATATAATGAACTGTGTACACTGATGGGACATAATGGACACTAATTCTTTTTGAAAGAGAGATAGAAGAAAAAATAAGAAACTGTGGACAGAGATGGCTCTGGAAGCTGTGGTGCCAAGACAATATTTGGAGAAAGGATCTGGAATGAAACTGGGGAAGTAGAACTGGTAATTTCTCACTGGACGGTGTAGGGAGCAGCAAGTGATACAAGGTCATGATGTGAAGTCAGGGGACAATACAAGGTGATCTGACCTGGCCAGTGTTTATATTGGTTTGTAAACTACTGTTTTAAATTATTTTGAAAAATTCACTATTTTGATGACCCATTAGTTACCTAGGCATGCTGTTTCAAACCTTACTTATTGCTATAAATATGAGGTTTTTTTCTCATTTTCTTGTCTAATTGTACACTGGTGCCATTTCAGCCCATTGCCTTTAATCTTGTCTGCAGTGGAAACTAAGAACTCTTTATTGCCTTCCTCTTTACAGTTCCTCTGTGTTTATTTGAAGGCTTCAAGTGTTTAAGTCTTTAACTCAATCATCTTGTTTTATTATACAAAATCAACTAACTATATTTTTCCTATAGACCTTTATATTTTTCCTGTATTTATAGACCACTGATGGTACTTGCTGCTCTTCTCTGGTCTTCTGGGTCCTCTGCAGTTTGTGAAATTTTTCCAGAATATTAGTGTCCTAAATAGGACAGAATATTTTACCTAAGAATAGAACTTACTGTTACTGAATACAGTAGAAGAATTGCTTAATGCATTATAGAATTATTGAATGATTTGGCTGTTGGAAGGGGCCTTAAAGATAAACTACTTTCTAGAGTTTAAACAAGAATGGCACCTTCATTCTAATAAGCATGACACATTATCTAACAAGAAAGTTAGAGCGTAGTGCATTCTGGAGAGGTTTCTTCACTTCTTTGTTTGATTTCACTTCTTTACCCTTTTATTTATGATGTCTGTCACTTCTGTACGCAATTAGATCCCAGGATCTTGTTTTTCCCCAGTGTGTCCCAAAATATCCCTGTTAAGGGATCAAACATATTTCTTTTTAAAAACAACATGGCAGTGCTGACTCATGTTCGGTTCATAGAACTCTTTGCAACAAATACTTTTTTTCCATTGCAGAGAGGAATAATATCTCTATTCAAATGGAAGGTGGCAATTGTAATCTTCTGATGGTAGGCACCCACTCCTTTATAAATGGAGTTTCACATTTGTGCAATAACATAATGAAGAAGAGATGCAGATTGCAAAGATCCTGAAAGTATGGTCTGAAAGAAATAAAGACATAAACATATTTCTTACAATGTAAATTGTGTGTTTCCAGACATTATCATGAGCACAACTTAAATCATTCTTTGTTATCTTATTTACCAAGTCTTGTTAGAGCAAGTCTTGCCAGTGGTTATCAGTATTCAAATAATGAGAAGTTTGTCTTAGCTGATGTATTAGAGGCAATGATATTCCAATCATAAAAGATGAGATCCATTTTAAGTTGCTCTAGACATGTATAAGTGTCATCATGGCTGCTGTATTACTCAACAGGGGGAAAATACGATCTTCAGGGCTTAGTTCACCACCCTCTTAGATTGCTAAGTAAAGCTTCATGAATGATTTCAGAGATACTTCTTTTTTTCTTCACTGACTGAAGAGGGGATGCAGATCTCTAGCATAAACCGTGTCGTCTTCAAATGCTTAAGGTCAGTTGAGGTAAATCCCCATGGGGTTTAGAAATTGTTGTTTACAAAATATCCATGAAGCCAGAGTAACTATAGTATAAACATTTCTGTTGTGATGAAGTTGATACTACTGTTTTTAAGAGGGATTATGCATTTATATGTATATAGTAATGTTACGTGCAAAGAGATTCTATAAATATTTTTGTTTACTGATATCATTCAAGTGTAAACTTCCAAAAAATATGCCATGTTGTATGTGCCAGTTTGAGGATGTTTTCGGTATCATGTCTACATATTTGGGGAATATTCTGACCATGAAAGTTTTGAGTATTTGTTCACAAAATTCTCCACAACTAAAGAATATTATTATATCCAGTTTTAAATTTGCATTAGCTGATACTATTTTTTTTCAGAAACTCATTGTGGTGAACAAGAAATGATGATGGATTTGAAATAAACTGTTCTTCAAATACGCTTCTAACAATTAAAACAGCAATCAGGTTCATAAAAGAAAATTTCAGATAGTCAGTCAGGCTAATTTTGCAGCCAGTGCATGTTCATTCTAGAGAATTTCTTACACATAATGAGGAAGGAAAGAAATAGGAACTTGGACTCAAGAGAAGTTATGAGGGGGTGATAGTTGCTTAGTATTGCTCCTGCCGTGATAATATCTTTTATCTTCTTCAGCTGCTTTGCATGCCAGTAAGGAGTGATAATGAAGGCTGTTTTATTTTAAGGGCTTACTGCATGCCCTGAAAGGTGTGAGGATAAAAGATTGCAGATGGAACCAGTACATTAGTCCTTCTGTAAATGCACTCTGTTCATTATCTTATGAGCATAATGAAATAGAAATCAGAGAAAATTAAATAAGTCATAGCTAAACATTTACTAGAGCCTAGATGTGAATCAGTGTGTTTTAGAGTTCTATTTCTGACTAACACACCAAATCCTTCCTGTGATTCTGTTTAAAATGTCACCTGGGTTATAATTTTGACTGGCTTTGTGCTGCCTCGTAAGCAGGACATGAAACAAATTGTGCACGTCAAATTAGAAGAAAAAATAAGGGTTTCTGTTGTTTAAAACAGAGACTGAAAATATAATGTGCCTTATTGCCATAGGAAATTAAGGAATTTTGTACCTGCTGGCTTCCTTTAAAAATAATCTCCATTTCAATGTTTGTAACATATATAACTGGGTAATTTCTAAACTTCTTTCTGCTATCTAGTTGAGATATAGCCTGCACTACCATTTGGAACACCTCTGAATCTGTAAGGCAGAGTCAGTGGCTACATTTTTGTTCACCATTTTATTTCGTTGTAGAGAGTTCATCTTGGATAAATATAGAAGTAAAACAAGTTGAAAGGCATGTTGAAGTTGCATATGAGACAGTTATGTGGGAATTTGTTGCAGTAATTTCTCCACTGTTTAATGATAAACAGTTACACACATCACTTCCCGAGCTATATATCTTGTTCTGGCCATTCAGTGTTGTATACAAGTCACCCCCACACACACATTAATTCTGTCCAAAATCGAACCGTTACCTGATCCAAGAAGCTGTGTACTTCTAATTTATCTGTATCGATTCAAGTCACAGGTCATAGATACATGCAATACTGCTTGTAGTTTTATTTGGGCTTTTTGTTTGCTTGGCGTTTTAGTGATGGGCTGGGGGTTAGGAAGAATTTGCCTTGTCCTCAAGGCCTTGAGTTTTGAATTACTCTTGAGACATGTAAATACTTCAGCAATTTTCCTGCTTGAATAGGAGGCTCAATCTGGGACTCCAGCATGTCAGAAAAACTACAACGTATTGCTTTCTGATTAATATTTTAGGTTAATAATCTAGTCAGCAGTGTAAGGCATATAAATGTGCATTGTGATTAAACTCTATTTCAATTGAATTTTTCAGATGTATTTTCTAAAAGGCCAGGGGAGCATGTCAATTAAAAAAAAGAGAATAGAATATATTCCATAATGTTCAAGTATGTAGTGAGACCTTTGCAAGACTTAGGTTCAGACAATGACTGAACAATTATAATGTGCATTTAAATTATAGTCTTTAGATACCCTTTGCTAAGTGAAATTAATTTTGCCACTTTCATATACAGTGCATGTGAAGAAGGGCCAGGATTGAGATATGAAATTCTGGCATGGCAGGTTGGGCATGAATTTAAATTGGTCAGTAATGGCATAAGCCTTTTATTCCTGGGAATTCAGGTATCTAGTCTGAAACAGCAAGGCAGTGTCTGTGTCTTCTCAAGATCCTAAAATTCAGCCACAGATTTTTTTTAAAGTCTGCCTTCAAAAATAGAAGAAGGATGCGTAAAGAGGGAGTGAAGTAGTACAGCTTTTCTTTTTCAGTGGTGGCCCCTGCCCTGGGGTAGCTTCAGCTCACCTTTCCCCTGCCAGAGGAAATTTGTCACCCAGGACCATGCCGTGGCTGTGCTGCCACAGGGTGTGCTCAGGGGAAGGTTTCTTTTCTTCAGCAAACTTTAGCAACATAATTTTAGGCACTGAGTCAACTGAGATGCCTGCAGGGCTTTGTGAACCTCAGAAATGTTTAAATATTTTATTTAAAATTATTGAGGTGCCTGGTCTCCCATGTTCTTGAAATTTTTCTCTCTCTGAGTACACAAGGAAACATAAAATTGCATACATACCAATTGCTGTTAGTTTAAAAAAAATGCATTTTTTTTACATTGTTCCATTTTGATGTTCTTAGAAGTAATTACTGTATTACCTTTCATCTGTAGATTTTAGAACCTTAGTACTTGAACCAATTTTTCAGATCTGTGTACTTATAATGAACATTTACCATTACAAATGCTATGTTGGAATCAACTCCCATGTCATCTCTTCTGAGAGCTGGTTATATGTCAAGAACTAAAGCTTGAAAAACTCCTAACAGATTTGTGTCAGATTTTCAGGTCATGCAAATCAGCCTATTATCACTGAAATTAATGGAGCTGTACTGATTCATACAAGCTGTAGAATTGGTTTGTTGCTTCCAGGTATATCAAGGATATTATTGTGTCCACAAATGCTCACTTCCTCTTGTCCAAATTTCTGATGCAGTAGGAAGTGCTCTTTGAACTATATTCCTGAAAGTGAATTTCCTTTTTAATTTGCTGAACGTTCTCTTTAAATTAAATTTAGAGTCAGAAAATCACAGGTAAAATATTTTAAGTTATGCACACTCTTGAGATCCCCACTAGCTAGAAAAGGTTAGTGCTGACACTGATTAGAGCAACAGAGATCCTTTTGTCCTCTTGGTTCAAGAAAACTAAGTTCTGTCTTAAGAACCTTTCAAATGATAATTTCTTCATTTTCTTTCTCTTGCTTTATCCAGGAGTTACTTGAAAGAGGTGATCATGTTAAGCATTATGAAAAAAATTATCTGAATGTTAGTAACACTTAAAGAAATTGTCCTCTAGTTTCTTCAAAACTTGTTTTTACTTTGTTTCCCTATTAGAAATAAGAATATTTTCATAATAAATATAACATAGGGAAAAAAGAAATCTTAAAATGTTTTATAATATTCTAAATACAATATTTTTAACATAAGGGATTTTATTTTAGGTATAGCTTGGTTTAGATACATTTGTGTTGAAATAGCTACAGGAAGTGACTGAGAAATGAGAAATTCCAACAGTTTTTGTCTTTAGGGTATTGTACGTAATTGAAAATATCTACTCCTTTCACTTGGTGTATTTTCAGATGATGAAGAAAATACACTTAAGACTGATATATTGTCTTGCTTTCATTCCTGTTGAAAACTGCATAGCTTTTGTATTTAAATATTTCATTTACTGAGAAAAATTGCTTTTTTAATCCACACACTTAGAAAAGCGTTGTAGAACTTTGTTTAAAACTACATATTATCTCATAACATTGTAATGCCATATATAATAAATAAAATTCATTAAAATTGGTTTTTAATTTGTAGACCACCTTAAAAAAAAAAAAAAGCCACATTCAAATTGTATGGTCCCTGATAGAAATTTTAAAAAAATCTGTAATCTAAATAGTAGTCCAGTAATGTATAAAATATGGTTAGAAAGTCTTAGGGAAATCAGCCTTTTTTTTCATGGCAATTTTAAAACACTGCTGTTGAAAGAATGTTTCTTTTGGAAAAGCAATTTTTTTTTTTTTACTCAGTAAATATATTGTGGCGAAGAACTAAATGTTGCTGGATTTAATTATTGAGTACTTCTAATGGTTAAAAGCAGAATTTCAGATAAATATTTTTATATTCTGTGAAATGATTTGGAACTTCAGGATCTCCTTGTTACCATAGCCTTGGATAGATCCTGGTATTGTAATCTCTGTCAAGAAACTCTTTTGACATATGCAAAACAGCTGCTGCTTATTTACAGGGAGGAAAAGGGCCGTGTGAAGGCTGTGTGAGGTACTGTGCTGGGTGTATTAAAGAGAGCAAGTAGGGAATTGTTGGAGGAGGATGGAACCTTAGCTGCCCTTTTCAGCTGTGAGTCTCTGTTGCGCTTCAAGATGATGTGATGCTTCCAGAAGTGACAGTATATGACATATGCCTCTTCTGTGCTAACTTTAATGGACTTAGGGCTTAAACAGGTATTATAATTAGAATTACCTTGCATCTATTCTGTAAATTTGTAGTAGGAAAGCCCAAACAACTTGAAACTCATGTGGTAGAGATCTCTTACATGAAAAACGGACAGTTTAGTAAGCTTGTATTTTAATTGGTTCTGTCCTTGTACACAATCAAATGAAAATTATTAACATATAAGAAACATTGCTTGCTTGAATAATAAAATAAATACAGTGTGAGTTGAATGTTCCTATGTAAAACTAAAAACATTATTAATAGGCTAATCTCAGCAGTTTGTTACCATACTTGCTTAATAAGAGCTTGGCTTACTGGCTTAATGAAAGCAAGTATGGAAACCAGTAAAAGATCACATTTCAAAAAAGCAGTTCTCCCTCTAATTGAACCACTATAAGGATTGCTTTTATACCTCTATACTGTGTAATTTACATGTATATGTAAATTATAGCTAATAATTGCATAACTCTTAGTATACTTCCTGTGCTTGTTAAATGCTGGTTAACATAATTTTTATACTGCTGTACCCATAAAGTTTTAACACGTTTAAAATTAGATTTGCAGATGCATAAAAGGACACTGCTTGAATTTTTTATAGTGTAAACTGCTGTTAAAACATTATTATGCTTAGTTTGAAAACATTCCAAATCTAATATTTAACTTACCGGAAAAGTAATTGCTTTTGTTACTGCAGTAAGAGGCATGCATGCTTTTCCTTAAATTAAACTAGTAGATAATTATCTTAATTTTATGTGCAGCATAGAATAATTTTTATGCTGTAGACAAAAGAACATTGTAATCAGGTTTCTTGAAGCCCTACATGGTTCGTTTTATTTATCTCTGTTAACATGAGCACTTAAAAGTCTTTATGCTAACAACAAGTACTTTAATACACTCATAGCATTGTAACTATGGTTTTGTAAGAATAAAAGCTTTACAGATTTTGTAAGGAGATGGTAATATCCTAGAATTATTGCAGTAATTGGAAAAGATGCCTCCTTTTGACCATGTGAGCCTCTTAAAATATGTAATAGCAGGAAAGGTCTTGAAGAGCAACTGTAAATTGTTATGAGTTTAACCTGTTTACTGACCTGCATCATTTGGAAGAAAAAATAGTGGACACCTGTGGAGTAGGGTGGAGGAAGGAAAAAGGATGTTACCCAGAGAAGACACGGTAGAGTCATTAAGTCCTTTCAGGCAGGGAGAAAGAGATTAATATGGAGCTTTTTGTTAGGGATGAGTGAGAATTATAAAGCATCAGAATCCTAATGTTCTCTGTTATGTTGCTTAGCATCCTTTGGAGTTTATGTTTTAGCTCTCAGAATCATCTGGGTTTTCTGAGTTTCCCTCAGAGTCAGAACTGAGAGGTTTAGAGCACTCAGGGAAGACTTGATGGATTTCTCTAGAGTGGTGTGTTTATTTAGTTAAGGGTCTGAAATTGCTGAGCAGGGCATTGTGAGAGAATGATACACAGTGAATGTTAGTGGTGTCTGAGGGCTTTCTGTATCTTATAGCTTTCTTGGGGTGTTTCAAGGAGCACCTGCTTCTATAATGATGTATATGATAGTTTGCATGTTTCTCATGTATAGTAGTTTGTACACTTTCTGTTTTATATTGAGCAGAGTGGCTGATAATAGGATACTGATGTAGGTGTATTTGAGATGCAGTTTGATGTAGAAGTAGTGATTATTGAATCTTCTCATAGTCATTTGAGGGAGTCCAGAAGATACTAATGTTATCTGTGTATTTTTTGTGAATAATAAAATTCTGCTGCATTTAGTGTTTCATTTGTAACTTTCCATGTTGTAGATCAGTCTCCATTGGTAGATAAGGTAGTTGTGAGTTAGAATGGAATTGATTTGTGTTTTGAATTGGCCAAGGTGGTGGTGGCTGTGGAAGAAATCTATTGTATTTCCCAGAAAACTAAACTCTTGAACAACTGGAGGCTAGATGGTTTCTCTAAATTCCACTGATTCTTCAGTGAGAATATTCTCTAGCCTGTAGTATACATGTGGTAGGATTTTCTTCCTTTTGTTCTCTTTAATTTGCTTGGTCTGTGAGTGACAGAACAGATTGTATGCTATTTTGAGGAGGTGGTGAGGATGGGGTTTGCAGTCATTGACAATATTTTGAAGAAGGATGAAGAGTCTCTGTTAAGGCCTGGTACCAGGTGGGGTTAATTGGTCATTACTGTAGCATGTGGTTATATACTATCACGTTTCTTTTGACTTCAACAGAAGAATGAATGATGAAATCATGAGCAAAACCAGGCATCACCACAACTTTTCTCCCACTGAATAAAAGTCTATAAAGTCCTTGACTGTGATTCTTAAATCAGCAGACAAAAAATGAGCTTAGAAGAAGAGGGATCAAATATGAAGATGGACTTGTGTATCTGAAAGATTAGTTGTTCATCTCTTCACATTATAGGATTCCGGCTGAGAGGGAAAGAAAGTGTGAGACTGAGAAAAGTAAGTAATTCATGAGATTGATTTTATTTTCTTTCCTCACCCCTTTCCTTTCTGCGAAGAAGGATAACTTTTGAATTACATTTCAGAAAATTATAGTGGGAACTTTTACAAGCTGTGATACTTTAAATGAAAAGTATATACAGATTACTGAGAGCAAAATTGGCTGGTGACTACAGAATGAGGATTGTAAGAGTACTTGAGAAAGAGCTGACATTAAACATCCCTCTATTTTTCACTGAAATAACTCCACTTTGTGAAGCCTGTGCCTAGGTATCCCTGGTAGGTCAATTTTGGAGACATGAGACAGCCAGCCGTGGCAGCAAGTCTTCAGATGCCATTTTCCAGAGGTAAACCATCTTAGAGTTACAGCAGTCAATACCCATCATGATTGCTCCTCTATAATGACTTCCAATATGTGCACTCTTAACTCTGACTGGTATTGGCTATCAGTAGTTACGGAGTGTAGAGCTAATTGACTGCTAGCCAGTGCTATGAAAACAGTCAAAGGTTCAGACAATGCTTGGGGAAGGTTTAGCAGGTTTTTATGTTTGAGGTATCATTTTAGCTGTGATTTTTCAGCATATGCAGAACCATGCAATGCTTACAGAATTTCAGAGGCAGCAGATTTACAAGATCCGTGATGAGTGGGTCTTCACATGGATTTCTGCAGTGACAATTGGAATTTTCTGTGAAGGACAGCAGTGGGATCACTATTCCTCTGAGCATTTGAAGAGTTGAATCATTCCCCTTTTCTCACCTATAAAATCTGTTATTTCGTTTGTGGATAGGAGGAAAGAACAGCTTAACTTGACATAATAAAAAGGAAATGTTTCCCTCAAAGACCTGAGTTGAGGAAGAGGTGGCTGGTAAGTAGGTTGAGTACTGTTGAGGAATGTGTGTCTCCTGACAATTGCTTACTGTGTTTTGCGAAACGTAGGGTAGAAAAATTATAGTTACAGACATGAACAGAAGGTTTCAATCTCAGAACAACTGGAGGATAGGATTCTAACATTACAGTTACTCAGGGGAACAGTACAAAGTTATGTATTACATTCCTTTAATGCCAAGGTTAAGGCAAAACAGAGACACCTGCAGTAGTTCTTACTTGCCTTTATAATTTACACATGAATGCAAGTCTATGGGCGTATAATGGTTGCTTAATTTATATGTTTATTCAATATTAGGAAAAATAAAGCATGTTTTTAAATCTCTGCGTAAAACAGATAGCTTTCTGAATTGCAAGTAGTTGGAAATGCTTTAGGAGGCAAAAAACAGATGATGTTTTAACTATAAAACATATCTCTTGAAAAAGAATAAAAAGAAAAAAAAATCCTTTAGTAGGCAATCAGTGCAAAGAAACCTATGGAAATGCTATCTCCATGTAAGTGATACAAATAAATGAACTGTAGCCATTCCATCTAAGAGAGACTTCTGTCTGTACATGCTTCTTTGGGTCGTATCTTTACTTGCTTCTTTGCTAGTCAGATAAACTAATTTCAAGGTTATGATTTATAGAATCGTACCAATTCACAAAGTATAATTACCCAGTAATCAGTTATGAGTAAAATAACAGGGATACCAGAATTTCTTGCAAGATTATACTGAAATCCTAGTTGTGTGTAAGCATTTTCACTGCAATGTGACATTGAATCAGTGACCTTGGAGCCGACAGGTGTTCTGGTAGTCAGCAGAGCTGCAGGGGATGCTGACAGGAGGATTTGACAAGTGTGAAAGATTCTTTGCTGATTGGGAATATATTCCTCATTGTGTCATGGTTAAACAAATCTAAAACCAAATCCTTTCCTTGCCTCCAAAGCCCCATTTCAAAGCAGTTTTCTTCATTCAAAGGCTAGATGATGCATGAAAACTCACTTTGTTTATGGATACATGTCTATGTGTGAAAAAAACTGAAATGTGTAGGGGTAAAACTGGACCATAGACACTCCTAGATAAATACTTCAATGAACCATAGTAATGAAACAATCCTGTTACTTGCAAAACTGAATATTGCAAAATAATAAACCTAGTAGTGCATCCCACCAGCAAATAGATCATATCAAAACATTTAGAATCACACCAGGGGAAAACCCCACTTTACAATGCTGTCAATAATTGAAAATAAAACCTTTTGATCATATAAATATTTTTTAACGTTCACATTTTTATCCTTCTAAAATTAGGTCTTCATAACTGAGTAAATATTTTGTTCTATTTTTTCTGTTGTATTTCCTCTTTTCTTCAGAAAGCATGTTAACATGCTTTTTTCAGTATTTTCTTGAGAAACATTTTGATAGTATCATGTTATTTGGATACCTGTTTTACATCTAGAAAACTAGAAGATATTAAAGCCGAGATTATGCAAAGCATTTGTATCCAGATGTTAGAGTGTTGAATGGTAGAGAATTTTGTTATTTCTTTTTTTGCTGCTATTTTCCAAAACTTGGTATTGAAACTTTAACCTTCAAGCTGGCCTATGTATTGATAAACCTTCTTGTTCAGATTTGTATGGGATTTATTCCGTGCCTTTTTTCTTCAACTCGAGTTCTACACATCAGAAAGCCCTTATATTAACAAGATTTTCATTTGTTTCAACAAAATAATTATGGGCAATATTTACTTCACTGAGAACTTCAAAAACTTTCTTTGTTCCCTCTTCCAAAAATTTATTTTCATTGCTGTCCATAAATGTTTTAAAAGGAAATATCTAAATGCCTTTTTTTTTTTTTTGTACTGTAGGTTATATGTCTTCTCACAGGCAAAATGCCTGGTATATATTATACAAATTAAATTCCAAGCCATTCATGTGCATTACTGCAAGTATTATTTAATGCACGAAATACTTCTAAAGCAAAATTCAATAAATGTAGAATTCTCCATGGAGTGGCAGTTGAAAACCTCATAAATTTAGATTACACAATGATGTCAGTGAATTCAAATTCATTAAATGGGTTCCCACACAAGCACTACAGTAATTTACATATTAATTCCTGCTAATTTTTTTATGGCTGTAACAGACTTGTACTAGTCATATTCGATAAAATACAACAGATTGTGAAACAACAAACAGTGAGCAGTTGGGCATGATTTATCTGTTGTTCCATTGGATCTTCATTTTCCCAGGAAAATGCTCTGTCTACATTATTAATGTCTGACAATTTTCTTGTATTCATGCCCTGAAGCAGAATATGTCTGTTAATTTTGTGTAACGGCTGCTTTCCTAACAAAGGGTATTTATTTTTCGTATTATGACAATACCAATAAATAGAAAATAAAGCTAGTTTTGTGGCGTTGGGCACTAAATGTGAAACACAGTTCTGTGTGTACAACACATATTTATTTTAGATTACACAGGTGTTAATATGTTTTTCACTGGATTTTGTATGTTTTCATTCTATACCATCATCCCTACTTTGATATTGAATGTTTCCTTTTTTTTTTTTTTTTAATTGGGTCCTACAAATGTGAGCAAAGTACATGCTGTTGCAGAAAGTCCTAGCAAGGTGTTTCTCTCCAGAAAACAGCCTGTGTCAGGGCAGTTGAAGTAACCTTCTCCAGAACTCAGGTTTTCTTATATTCATTGTCTTAGCCTGCCCTCTGATCGAGTGGTAGTGTAGAGCAGAATACAGTGTGGGTGAAGGGAATATGGTTTTTGGAAGTTCTAGCACTGCACTAGCTATCTGGTGGGTAAAGTCACATACAAAGTCTCTAGAAAATCTTAAAAACTTCTAATAGAT
Organism: Pachycephala philippinensis; assembly: GCA_013397055.1. Lineage (NCBI taxonomy): Eukaryota > Metazoa > Chordata > Aves > Passeriformes > Pachycephala > Pachycephala philippinensis. Next base: position 80,725 of record VWZT01013818.1, read on the forward strand.
TGAAAAACTAACACATGCTATTAATTGAAATGATACCTAAATATCAGGTAACTTTGAAATCAATCTGTCCTTCCTTAGATTATTAGCATTACTTAACTAGTCAAATACATAATGACATGTATTCCTAGATTCTAGAAAATAAATGTTGTGCTTGCGTAGAGTTGTGAGCTTTTGTGGGAGAAACATTCCATAAAATGTCTGAAATTGACAGGGTAAGTAGGGATAGTGAAAAGGTGTTTTGAATCGATATTTTCAAGGAAGAACCTACAATGCCTGTATCTCTATATTTGAATACAAAATACCATGCTCTTTTTTTTTTTTCTTATCTTTCTTTTAATTTTGGCAATAAACGTCTCCCTGTGGAATCTCGGAAGGCTTAATTTTCTTTTTACTGCAAATCATTTGCATTATTCTGTGCCTTATTTTATCACTGACTTTGTCTTTAGAACTTCAAAAAAGAAATATATGATAATTTTCGTATCTCGATCAAAATAAAAGTAAATGAAAAGGTAAACTTTTTGCAAGTTTTCAGGCAAGGGAGTGTGTTAGGCAAACTTTAGTGTGACTATATAATAATGCTGTAATACTGATAAAAACCAAAGTGGTTTCATGAAGTTGCAAAATGTAATGTTTCAGGATATGTTTGTGGACAAAGGATATCTAGCTATGGTCCCTCCAGCCACTATCTTTGATAATTATTTACAGGTATTACCCATTCCTGTGGGTAATGAAGACTGAATGGTCTCAGCTTCAGATAGGTGTTTTCAGTGCCAGCCCATACTTATTTGAATGGGATGGTTGTTAGCTGGTTGTCGTGCCTTTCACTAGCTCAAATTGCTTACACATCTAAGCATTTTTAGCAGTTTCCGAGCTAAATAAAATCTTGGTTCAGTGCCACCTGTACATTAAGATGTAAATTAGACAAATTTTATGTGATAAAACATTTCCAAGTTGGGTTTCTTTTTCTTTCTGCACAGATAAAATGAAACAATGAGATGGCTTTTCCCACATTTTTCTGGCTACTTTGATTTCATGATAGTAAGTTCCTGTCCTAGTTTCATAGCTAAGTCTCTGCCCAGTCTTGTGTTTTTCAGACCTTGGACCTGTCCCACGGCAGCTAATATACATCTCTAAATGCTACTGCATCATCTTCAGTATAACTGTTACGGATTGAGTGAGAGCTCTAGACAAGGCCTGCCTTAGGCTCAGATTTTTGGCAGCAGCTCTGCTCAGGTATCCTGCACCTAAATTGCTCTGGCTTGCAAATTCTCAAGAATGGCAGATCAGGTATATTATAAAATTAGTTATTTATTGAATAGACAGGAGTTTAACAGAAGACCTTTAACAGTTACTTACTACACAGGATAAAACAAAAGAACTACTAGTAGATTACATAACAGCGCACGACAGAAATGTACCTATATTAGCTATATATATATGGCTATATAGCTAGCAAAGAAATAGTATAGATTAGGCATCAATGTAATTTACCACCAAATTGATGATGGGGTTCACAGAGTCCTTTCATTCAACCCTTGAGAAAGTAACTATGAAAGTTGGTGTCCCGACTTTGGGGAAAAGACCCCACACATTTCCAGGAAATGTGCAGAAGACTTCTGCTTTGTGAAAGTTTGGTGTAGCTTTTATAGTTTGTAACATGAAGTGTCTGTCAGTCAGAAATTCCAGCGTATCTTCCTACAATCCTTGCTTTCAAGGCAAGATGTTTATTGTCAGCTGTGAATGTGACCTGCATGGCGCCGAAATAACTCACTGCCAGGCAAGCTGTCCTGATGGAGTTATTTCACCAATTAGCAAATTTATGTGAGGGGGAAGATGCCCTGAGCTATTGCACCAGCTGATAGACAGAACAGATAAGCCCTCCTGTTATAGGGGGCACATCCTGCTCCATTAACGTGTGGTCGTGTGACTCTGATCCTCATGTCTTGGTAATGGCTGAATTTGCTTGGGTTTGGAAATGAAGAATCAGAAGCTCTTTATATATTCCCATGTATTTTTACCAGAGTGGAATGTTTTTAGAGTATCTTCTGGATGCTTAGAATGATTCACTGCTAGGAACAGTGGCAAAGGGAACAGGAAGAGAAATCCTGTGACAATACACCTACAAATGCCTTTCCTTCAGCATGCTTGTTTCCAGGGTGTGCTAGATTTGCAGTGTGGTGAGGACTGTAGCATCCTGATATGCCTGTAATCTTAAAATAGTAGTTGAATTATTGCAGCCTTTGTAAAAAATGATTAATTAAGAAATGTTATGCACAGAACTATTTGAAATGGTCTCTGAAATGGCCATAATGACTAGGGAAAGTAAGATCAAATTCAGAGTTTGTACTTCTGTATTTTTCTTTGTACTGCACATAGCTTACATTTTAAATTTTTTTTTTTGTTTGTTTCCAAGTGTGCTTTCTTACTTTATCATTTCCCTATTTTTTCATATACGTACAGAACTGACCTTTTTCCAAAGCGACATTAACTAAGAACACAGGAATGACTATTCTGGCTCACAGCAAGTTCTGCTTAGCTCAGCAACCCCTTCTCATGAGTGTTATCTAGTCTTTGTGTTGTGCTCTTTCCATTTTTACAGACAGATAGTATCTTCTTGTGTAAAAATTACATTATATGGTGAGACACAAACTATGCCAACAAATGTATTTACAGCTGTAAAATGATTTATCCATACTGGTTGATTCTATATCAGCCACTTGGGAACTTCCCCTCCTTTTTCCAGATGACATCAGTATACAAGAAGCTGTGCAAACAGATAAATAAATTGAGCAAGATTACTTGTCCACAGAAGGCTGTCTGAATTAATCAAACTTGATAGAACCTCGTGCATATAGAAGTTTCAAGTGTTTGGGGAAAAAGTTAAGGGCAAATTTAAGTAAAACAGACTAGATGGAAATAAATAAGTCACAAATGCTTTTGCTAATAAACAGAACAAGTTTTGAAGGATATATTTTTTCCTAGTGCATTAAAAGTGGATTCTGAGGAAAAGATTTCAATAAGGAAAGATCGCTTACAACCCAAATCATTCTGGTTCTGTGAATTGTTGTGCATTTCTCCATGCAAATATATATTTTGCATCTCTTATGAGATTTAACATTACTCTTGTAGCAAAGAGAAAATGCCTCGGGTGGTACGGATTATATGTGTTAGCAATATCATAAATAGTAAATCAAATAATATTAATAACATTTTACAGACTTCTGGCTAAGTGGTGGAGAGGATTGCTAAATGACCTCTTGTTTCTAAAACATTTCTTAAGAATATAATTTGAATTATTATGAAATGGTAAAACTTACTTACCTTGTCAATAGTTAAATAACAAATCTGTATTTAGTGATAGATTTTCTTAAAAATCAGGTTTTCAATTTTTACATGGAGTAAAACAAGAAATCACCTCATTTATGAGATAATAATAAAAAAAAGTGTTTTGAAAGAATTGTTTTAGGTGCCTCAAAGAACGATTTTCATAATCTGTCCATTCTTATGTTCATTCAACCTGTGTTGTTGAATAAAAAAAATGGGCAAGAAATAGGACCTTAGAGATCTGTAATGTTGATCTTCCCTTGGATGTTGTAACCCTGAAACAGGTTGTTTTATGGGATGTTTAGAATTCTTTGAACCTCAATACCAGTGAAGTGTGTGGATAGTTGTTTTGACTGTCAAAGTTATGCTGGTGATCTTAATATGAGATATGAAAATCTTTCTATATAGATTCTCAGAAAAAATTAAAGGAGTTTTAACTACTGGAGGTATTCCTGCAGCTGTGCAAATGATTCACAACATATATTTGTACAAAGATTAGGTTAGATTTACGGAATTGTCAGTAAACAGAGAACATAATTTTATACAAATATATTATTTAAAAAATTTTAATATGTCCTTTAAATGAGTGTTTTGCTAGGTATTCTAATAAGAATATTTGCTATTTGTTACTTGGAAGTTTTATCTGATGTCTTTTTCTTTGGAGGAATAAACGAAGCTTTTTCAAAGTGGAGATGCACCTGAAAAATTTAAATAGTGCTTATGTCTTTCTGACAACTAAATGAAGCATTTCATCATCTGTTTTTTTTTTTCTCAACAATAGACAGAAGGAGGCAGAGAATGGGGGAAGAGGGGAAGGGGCAGAAGAAATAGAAAAAAAAAGAGTGGGGGGAAGAGACCAGAAATCAAGAAGTCTTAGAAATGTTTCAAATTCTCAGTTTTACCTTTTTTTCCCCTTTCTTCTGGATTTTTTTAGGGTGGTGTTTTTTTTTTTTTTTTTTTGTTGTTGTTGTTGTTTTGGTTTTGGTTCTTGTTTTTTTAAGATCTGTACAGTGGTTTACTGTGCAGTGTACATAGTATCCCTTAATCACTGCATCTGTACATTTGTTATAATTTTCTGAGGGTTTTTTTTTCCTTTTTTTTNCTAGAGTAAAACCTTTCTTTTCTTTCAGTCCAGCACTGGTCAACTGGATTTATAGTCCTTAGCTCACAGAACATTTTCTCATAGGATCCCTCTGTAGCATCAGGCTTGTTATTTGCCATGTCATAGACAAAATTTTTTCCCTTCACTTGCTTCTATTTATGAATCTTTTCCTTTTGTCTGTGGAAAAGGTGGAAGAGAGAAGGTAGTGTAATATCTTCCCCTCTACCCTTATTCTTTGGATAGATCCTGAGAGACGGAAGTCTCTGGGGAAGTAAAAGCTAAGTAAGAACATAAACTATATCTTCCCAGTTCATTCTTATTTATAATGTGTATTCTGGGGTGGGTTTGGTACTGGATGAACAATGGAAATAGAGACCAGGACAAATGGGCCCTGACGTGATACACTAGACCTTCCAGTAATGCCCATGTTCTCAGAAAGTTTAAAGTGTGAGTAGGGAGATCAGATATGAGCCAGCATATAAATGTTGCTTCATATGGATGAAGGAAGATGGAGAATTATTGGTATGGCAGTCAGCTCCTGCAAAGGCTATTCTGCAGCCTGAGGCAAAATTCTATTTGAAGCTTTCAAGTTGTATGTACTTTGTAAAGTGTATTTTCCTTTTTAATCTTAATGCAACATGGAAGAAGTACATACTCTTGTTTTTGCAAGTGTCAGTACAATTTTGTGCAGTTTCAAATCTGTCAGCATTCATTTTAAAAACTGTTTTTCTGATGCTAAAAATTCTTCATTCTCTTTACTAATTTATTCAAATGTTAAATGCAAGCACTGATGTGCAATTATGATAGCAAATAATAACCAACTTCTAGATTTGGAACAAGACTTGACACGTACCAGTGATGTGTCTGGTGAGCTACAGTGAGACAGATGGGGGAAAAAAGACCCTCTTGTGTTTATTATGAATTTTGTTGCTTTGAAGCATTAAGTACAGGTTCTAACACACCACGTGAGTTAGTAGGTTGCATTTATTTTATGTACAGTTGGCTAGGGCAGCACATCACAACACGTGAACTTCAGCACAAAAGCCTGTCTGTGATCATAAGTTTAATTCTCATTTGGTAGTAATTGCTGTACCAGATAGCAAGAAAACATTTCTGAAACCTTACAAAATGTACTGCTCTGAAGCTGCAATAGCTGTAAAAACCTTTCACAATTAAAATAGCAGCACCCTCTAGTGTGGATTCAGTTATACCGGTTAAAATGCTTCACATAAGAGTAGGTTTTTAAAGGGACAATAAATCCCTATAGCACAAAGAATTTTATACTACTATAAATATGTTGAAAGTAGAGGTTGTACTGTAGAAATGTGGCTCTGCTGAGAGAGGTGTACAAATACCTGGTGGGTAGTCACATCTTAAACATATAAAGCTATTTGGAAAGTTGGTCCTTGTCTTTGCCCTTCTAGAGATATTAAACTCTAGGTCAGAGAAACAACAAGTGATTGATTTGAATAATTTTAAAGTTAAGCAATTGCATTAAGACTTAATGCAGAATGACTCCATATTATGATAGAATCAAAATGCTTTTTACTTTATTTACTGTGATTGTTTCTCATAAAAACTAATTTATTTTTCAAAAGGTTAAGGAAGGATGATAAATTGGCTTGCACTTTTCTGTGTCATTAAGCTGCACTTTTAAACCAAAGAACATATGGACATTTATGAGAACTGATGGAGATCTGAAAGTAGTGCTGACAATTAGGGCTTCAATAAATGTTCATCCAACTGCATCCAGCAGGAAGGCCCATTCATTAAAATATATTTTGTGGTATTTAAAGTTTATTGCAAAGCTTTTGAGTAAAAACTTTTGTATGTTTTGAATATGTTGTTCTCCTACAGTTGTGAGATAATGCTCAAAGCCTATCAGGTGGTTGAGGAATTGATCCAATTAGTTATGCATGTTTTGTGTACCATCGTGTTTATTTCCAACTTCTGTAATCTAAGTCTTCATTCTTTAAATACAATAACAAAAGCAACAAATGTTCTACTTCTGACCTCATCTAAACCTCTTTTTTAACTTTTCAACCTTGTAAGTGATCTCAACCTTGCCCTTGTAAGTGATCCTTGTTTATTCTTTCTTATGAGCTCCTGTGACTTTCACAACCTCTGATTTAAATCCTGTGCTGGTGCCCAAAATGTCCACGATGTTTCTAGGAATAAGTATGCCATTTGAATTTCCTCTTAGTTCACAAGTCAGCATTTTTTGTGGTTTACATTTCTTGTAATTTTAAAAAGTACTGGTTTTTTTTTTTTTTTTGGTTCTTGTGCCTTAGAGTACAAGATTTGGACAGAGAATATAATTTCTGAATTTTATTCTTTTGCCCTTTTGAAAGGTTGACTTCTTTCTGTTAACTTTTTTTAGAAGTTTAATATGTATGCTTTTTTTGATGGAGATGTTAATTCTGTGATTTTGGTAGGTACTAGTTTATTAGACATACATATATTAGATGTGTATCTATACTCAGTGAATATTACAGCTTGAATTTTTTTTTTTTATAATTCCCTTGAATATTTTTGGGTTAAATTTAAGAGAATCTCATAAAGAACCTTGGAGTTACAATCTAAGATAATTTGCAGCTAGAACTAGAATCAGCTGTAAAATTAACAATGCACCCATTTATAATCAGTTAACTCAAGCATAATGATCCCAGTTGGGAATTTCGGACTTGTTTTTCAAACATGTATTTAGGGAAAAGTGAGGCATTTTTGAGTTGTATATTAGGGAGAAAAAACAACGCATGAGACAACCACTTTTGAGAGTAAAGTAAAAGCACTGGTTTATATTGCCTAAGGAAGTTGTAGATCCTCAGACTTTGGTGGTGCATAAGAAGAGACCTGAAAGCATCTGTCGAGAATACTGGAGGTAAAGATGCATCTACTGTGCAGCATAAGGACAAATTTGGAGACCTTTGATTCTGTTTAAGAATTAAGCTTTCTCTGGAATGATGTTCCAGAGTCCTTACAAAACAATTTGCAGAAATTAAGGATATATGTCTTAAGAATACTTTGTAGTATTATTGAACTTATATTGATTTTTAAAAATTCTTTTATGAATATAATATGATGTACGGTGTTAATGATGTTCTTTTCTCATGAATACTAAGTAATTTTCTCTTTTTGTGGGATGATATTGTAAGAAGATTAGTTGGAAGAAATCAGAAGTAGTTCAGTCATTCTCCATGCTGGTGATTCATAATATTGCGTTTTGTTGCACAGAGGAGATGATCAAGACAGAATATTTCAAACTCTTTTCACATGTTCTTTAACAAATCCTTGCCTTTCTTTACAGTTTAACATAAAATTTTATCTTTCTTGCCTCTAGTGTTTAATTTTCTGCAGTGTTTGTTAGAATACCATGTGTTGGTGTTTAGCTTGGGGAAAAGGAGGTTATAACTAAAGTTTCAGTCTCATAGAATTTATATACATGAGTAATGAAATACTAAAAAAACATTTAATGATTTTTTAAAATTTATTTTTTCTCTCAAAGGATCTTATTTTATGAAAAAAGTATTTCAAACAATTGACTGCAGAAACTTCAGACTGCTTGCAATGAAAAGTGCACCACTCTGAAATGGTACTTTTGAGCCTTGTTACAGTCTTTCATTTTTGGCCAAATAGGAGAAAGTAAGCTCGAAGAACGTTGGTTATGTAAGAGTTGAGGAGAGAATTTTGATTTTTACTGCTTTTTTTCCTCTTGCTTTTTCTGCTAAAATTTTATCTGCTATATAGGGATTTTGCCAGGAGTTCTGGTGTTAAAAAACTGCAGAACTCCAGAATGCTCTGGGCAATGTTTCTGCCAAAAACATAATTAGATTCTGGAAAAATACATCTTCAAATAGAAAGAGAGTATAAATATAGAAAAGCTGACATTTGGATACTAAAATTCAGATTCAGACATTTGGACTTAAATTCAGATTTACAGAAATTTTGACCTATAATTCATTGGCTTTCCTTTTGTCTAAATTTGGAAAAGTATTCTGATGAATGTAAAAGCACGGTCAAGAATTTTGAACCTAAATGTAAGTAATTTTCCTGTCTCCAGAGAGGACATTGACCATCCTATGAGGTATGTTTCAGGTTTTTTTAATATGAGGTTTTGGAGTGCCAGCAGTGCTACATTAGGTCTTATAAAACATCATACATAAGTGATTCACCTCTGTGTAAATTGTTCTTTGTAAGAAGCAAATGTTTTTTATGTGATCCTGTTTAGATGGTGACCTTAGAAAACAGATGTCAAGTCTGCAGGCTGCCCTACACCAACTGAATGCTTGAGATGCTGTGATAATTTAAGAATTTTTTTTTTTTTTTGTAGTCAATAGCTAGAATAGGTGCTGTCTGGGTATAAGACCTTGAAGTTGATTTTTGCTATTACTTTACAATTTTAATTTTAAAAGTTTTGAAATATTTTGTTCAGCAAATAAAATAGAAACATTTCAGACTGGCATACTTCCTCAATGTTTTAAGCTGTGAGAATTTGTATTTCTCTTTAAGATTTTAAAACATTGTTTAATTTTGAGTGTTTGGTGTCTGAGGATGGATATGGACTTCCCCACTGAAATAAATAGAGCTTATTTCTATATGCTCTTCTTCTGTAAGCTATATTTTTTTCTGTTTCCTCCAGGAAAGAAATTCTCCCTCTAGTGAATCTGGGTCACTGATTTCACTTGGAATTTTCTTTGATATTCCTTAAATTAGAGACTAAGTCATTTTATAATCAACATTTCAAATGCAGTTTTTAAGCTTTTTTTAAAACTTCTTTTACTTGAAAGTTTACTTTGTTGAAAAGTGCTTTTAATCTTTTCATTTTTAATTTATTCAAAATATGAGATCTTTTTTTGACTTATCCTGGTGAGATTTAGAATTCAAGGAGTTGTCTCTTAGTTTTCTGCTGGAAAATATACAGTTAGTAAGACCACTTCAGCCAATACCTTTCCATTACTACAGGCTGTCACACCATGTAGTATTTTTTATAACTTTGTGTACCCAGTGCTTTTATTGGAATATCTTATTGCAAGATCAGATACTAACATTTTAGCTAGAATTTATTGATGCTTAATTGAATATTATATATACATCCGTACTTACAGTGTGTTTATATTTTTATATTTATTTGTTCTGCTGTTACTACTGTCTTTCACCTGAAACAGTTCTTTATTCTTTGTATATTCCTTCTTAATACATTTTAACATGCAGTGAAATCCTTCCCACTCTTCATTTGATGAGAACCAAAGGTCTCACAATTAACATATGAGACTAACAATGTGATGCATTGTCGCACTTTTGTTTTCCTAAATATCATAGAAGTCGTAGGACAATGAACAGTTGTTAGCAGTATAGAACATCATTCCGGTTTCTGGGGATTAATGCCAATCTCAAATTTAGCTGAAGTTTAAAAAAATAAAAGATGTTTTTATCTCCTCACAAAGAAGAAGTTGACTTTGTTTATATTCTTTTAAACCATTGTGGGGAGAAAATTAATGGTATGCATCTATATAATAACCAGGAATTGCTGGTTTCTACTTCTTAAAAGGAGATAGTTGCAATGAAAAACTTTGTTGAAGAGTTACTTTCCACTTCTTGTCTTGAGCTCAGTCATACCTGGATTTCTGCCTGACAGCTAAATCTGCATTTAGCCAGATGCTTTGTCACATGAACTGTGGGGTTTTTCATTTACTGGAAAACTGAAGAAAGCACAGGAAGTTTCTGTGTTAATCTGGTCCCACTGGATTCAATAACTTGTTAGGCTTTTTCTGCAGTATGGTATTTAGTTTTAGTCTACATTTCTAAAATAATACTAGTAGCAAAATTTTGTACGTGCTACTTAAAGCATGTTCGTAAAATAATTCTGGCTGAAATATCAGAGCTTGTTGTCAGATATTTCAAATGACTTTTTATATGCAGCATGTGTTTTGCAGAGATATTGAAATACAGAAATGGCCATGCTAATCATGTAGATACCAAAGTCAGAAATGCCCTTGTAAGAGGGAAACACCTTAAGCTGCCTTTGTGGTAGTTTGGATAAGAAGGATATAATTTGCAGTAACTACTGCCCAAATTCATTGAAGTTGGTAGAAGAGAGCAATGCACTATGAAAATACCTCCAGGGTGGTAGGCAGCCTTTTCCTTTCCACCTTTTTTCTACCTGAAATAAAACTTTGTCATTTCAAGAATGATAATGAGCAGCAAACTGGAATAGCCTCCATGTATTTACATCCCTCATCTCCATGTAGGTAGATAACAACATGACACTTTATCTTGTCTGTTTCAAAATATCAAACCCTTTACACAGATTTAATTTCATGCTTTTCTATTAGGTCAATATTTGAAGATTATTCAAAACCAGGACTAGTTGATTCCTTGTTTATTACTTTTATTGATGCTTTTGTAATTGGTATCCTAGAGTAGTTTGAAATAGTGGAAGCATTTTGAGATGGAAAAATAACCTGTACATTAATTCAGATCTTTCTTTTTAATTTAAAATACAATTCTATGAAATAGTTGTGACGATTCCTAGTGGATTTCTGTGTTCTATAGCCTAATAAGATAAAGGCTATATTTCTTCTGCAGTTGCTTTCTCTTAATTTCTGGAATGAGGTACTGTCTCGTAAAGTCAGAAGCCAATACAGAATTTTCTAGGATGACCTGCAGAAGTTCTAGTTTTGAAACCGTATGTCTTTTTTTTTTTCTGGGAGAACTGATTGCCATAATGAAATTTTACTTGAAAGACAATAATTTTTGACAAATTTATCATAATAAACAGTTACACAAGCATGTTAGATACACAGTCAAGAACTAAATTCCTTCACTTGTAATTAAAATGGAAAAGTCCACTCTTTGCTCCCTGGTGAGTATAGCTCTTTATGCAATGAGTGCTACTTAAGAAATAACTCCTTTTGCTTATGTAATAATTTTTTTTCTTGCAAAGGCTATCACTAAATAGGTGCTTATTTAACAGCTGATGTCACCGTTTTCTCTCTGCAAAGGTATGTTGTAATGGCGAAATTAAATAATAATTAAAAATATTATAAATATAGCTATGACAATGGCAATGTACTTCTGAAAGATAACAGTAAATATGTTGTCATCAAATTACTTTCACCAGCTTAATTTTTCTCATGTTCAGTCTTAAGGGAGCTCTAGGATCTGAATCAACAAGTTATTTTTAGAAATGCTTGATCATCACACGTCCCTCCATTCACTAGCGAATAGAATCTGCTTTTGCTTCATGAGGTGTTTCCACTGCATATTTATCTTGCTCTGCATATTTTCACTTTTATTTAAAATGTCACAGTGTTACATAACAATGATGTTACTTGCTATGTGAGTGCTATATTTGCTCTATATTCATAGACAGGGGATGAGAACATTTCCCAGAATGAGAAAAGATTACAAGACAAGTTGCCAAAAAGCATATTTCTTAGTTCTTAGGGATTTTCTTTATTTTGATTCTGATTTGATTTTTATAAAAACCAAATAACAAAACAACAACCACAAAAAAATTCAAAAAACTGTTACCACTTTGCATCTTGTCTTTTTATAGCACATGAAGAAAAGTTTACAAACAAGTTACATTAATTTTTTAGTTATGAAGAAGTGATTTTAGCTTTTGACAACAATATGAAAGAAGATGTGTCTGCAATAAGATAGAGACAGTAAAAAAATGGGGATAGTTGGCAAGTAATAATTACGTTGTTCTTAACGCTTTTACAACAACAGAAACTGCAATATTGTGACTTGCTCAGTTTGGGACTAAATTCTCAAAAGTAGGATGCTTTTGGCCGTATATGACAGAAGATCTCAGTTTAAAAAATGAAATTACTTTTTAATCTTACCATTTCATTCACTCTTATCCATAAACCTAGATCTTGCTATGTGTTTGGCAAACCTTCTAATTTGTTAATTTAATTATTACACTTCTGTGGTGCTTCTCAGTAGTAAAAGATATGCACATATTTCACAAGCTACAATGATTCTATTCATCTCAGAGGAGCTATTGTATGTATAATTAATACTGGCGTAATCAAAGTAAGAGTTTCTTTTGTATGTCACTAGAGCCCGTTGCTACTCTACATGCTATAAAGGGACATGATGGCTTACAGTAACCAGATCTGTAAAATAGTTCTGTAACTTTTACTCATCTATTTGTTTGGTGCTAGAGCTAAGCACCCATCATGTTTTTTATAGTTAAGTATGCACTTTCATATAATAAGAAAACCTGCAGGGATTCAAAATATATGAAATTACAAAACCATGTTATAAATGAAACTTTTGAAACAGTAAATTATACTGAATGATAAAGTGCCATGAATATATTGTATCTGAAAAACATTGCCTCAGACAAATTTTAACTGATTTTCTTTTTTTTTCTTCTCTGCCTGCAAAATACTTCATACCAGTTTCTTTATTTCAGTTACATAGCTTCCATTTTGTTTTGTAAATTTTTTTTAGCAAAACCAAGCAGCCCTCAGTACTAGCTCTTCTGAATGCTGTGATTTTCTAGGCATTCAGTCTCAAGGTTAGCATTTATTTATTAGTCCTAATGTTCCGTATCTCCCCTCCTACTTAATTGTACATACCTTTCGCAGTCTATCTGCAAAGCATTTTTGTTCTGTACTTTCAAATCCTTTCTGTAAATTGTCTGATGCACATAAAGAATTTACTTAATTGTCACATGTGGGTATAAATTGTAGGTCCATTTGTGCATCTGAGTTGACATGCCTTTAAATTCTTTCCTTCACTATGAACACTGTCTGTTGTCAGGCTGGCAGATTTTAGGTGTTTTCCAGCCAGTAAAATACCGGGTATATCAATGTTATTTAAAAAAAATAACTATTCGATAAGTCTTTGTGGTGAAGTGGTGAAAGATTTTCTACTCCCACCATGATTTTAAAAAAAGGCAACGAAGGGACCACTTTTTCCTAATCTTCAATCTTTATTTAACAAGGAAGTATTTTTCATTACTTCTAAGCAACAGCCAGGCAACACATTCAGATGTGTGCCACTAGTTTGTCAAAATTTCCAAACCTAAGCTCTTCTCCAGAACTATGCTCCTTTGTTTTGATCTTTTTTCCATATCCGTAAGACAAGACTTACAGAGAGTGGTAGTGATTTTTGTCAGTTCAGAAAAAACCCCGACTTTTTGGGAATACAGGCCTAATATAAGATCTTAATTGCAGCCAGTCCAGCTGTATGATTTCATTCAATAAACGATAGTACTACTTCTTCCAAATCTCAATTATCTCCTTAAATCCTCACAGCTATAACAACTGTGGCTTTTGACCTTCCTGGCATTAATCTGGCCTACAGAGCAACCTTATGTAGGCAGCAGCACATATAATGATATTTATCAGATTCTGTTCTCAGCTATGAAAAATTAAAATTCTTCTAGAGAGTGCTAATAAAGAATATGTTGGCAATGAATAATATTGCTTATGTAAACCCATGATGAGATTAGTCCTTGTCCTGGGGATGGTTAAATTTACATTTCAATAGTTTACAAAGCATTCTTAAAAATATTCACTCTCTCCTTAAATTATGGAACTATAGGCAGATTCCAAAACTTCAGGTCATCTCTTGAACTTTTTTCCGAGTTTTAAACATGCATGCTTTATCTTAGCATTGTAGGAATCAGTCTAAGCAGGGGAATTTTTTGCTATGCACAGGCTCGAGTGCTGAGAAGGGCTTATCTTAACAGCTATTCCAGGAAAAATCAAGCTGTTCTGTAATAATTAAGCTGTCAATAGTATTTCTTATATTTACTGATATAGTAGGTGAAAAAAAATCAGAAAGAAAACATTAAATCTGTTCCAAAATTAACTGGAAAGGAGATAAGGAAATTTACCCAAACAATATATGTTACTTTCCTTTAGTATTTTTCCAGCTTTTCTGTAGAAAAGCCTAGGAAAAACAAAAGATGTTAAAGGAGAAGCAAGGTTTCTCAAATGGACAGTGTCTGACAGAAAGAAAGTAGGCAGTAAAGTATGTATGTTCAAGTTTTATATTAGTAGTGCAGTGTACTTCAGTTCTTTGCTAGGCCTCGTGTTAGCACTTAATGTGCTATTATTAGCCAGAAAATGGAAGCTGAACGGAGAAGTAGCAAATTTTGCAGAAGACACAACACCATTTCAGCAACTTAAATGGGGAAGGTTGTGAAGTACTCTGGCAGGCTGACTTAGTGAGTTGAGTGCCATGGCATCATTGCAGTAGAATTTCATCTGGATAGCTGCAAGGCAAGACATCATCAGCAATTATTAGAAATGTCTCTAAGTCTGAAAGTTACAACCACTCAAACAAAATGTTTGAATCAGACCAGCATTAGGAATGAGTACTAATATGTGAAACTGGCTAGCTGTAATTACACTATGTTGTATAGCTGAATTCATCTTGTAGCAGGTTTTTTCCCTTCTGTGAGCCAATCTCCAGTTCTAAAAACAAACAAACAAAAAACCTAAAGAAAATGTAAGATATAACACTCACTGGTATTGAACAATGAGGAACACTAAAGGAAATCAAAATTGGAACCTCCGCACTGACATTAAATTAAAAAATTAACTTATTGTAAGAAAGGCAGAGACTTTGGAAAGAGAGTGGCAGGAAATTACAGAAAGCTGATAAATTATTTGAAATGTTGAGCAAGTTTGCTTCATGTGGAGATCATTATCACTGGATGATATAACTTTATTTTGGAAAGATCATTAAATCTGTGATAATATGTAGCTGGAGGATTAGATAATTTCTGCTTCAGCATAGCAGGGTGTTAATTTGTACAGTTGCCCTGGAGGCAAACTCTACTTTAGCCAAAGTGGCTTGGTGTAGTTCACCCCAGTGCTCTAAGCACCATTTTGAGTCAAAGAATCCTTTTTCTGAGCAGTGAAACTGTCCATTGGGTGCTCAGTGCAAGATTGCTGCCTGCAGAAGGAAGGACAAGCAATCTGCATCTTTGTGTCCAGTGTGATGAGCAGGGGAATCAAAACTCCTTGTTCATTGGAAGTTTCTGGACTGCTGTTAGTCATACAGGCACACACATGTGCACACATACACATTAATGCTGTGTGCTGGATTTTGACTTCCTGTCTACAGTGATAGCCTCTCACCCACGTGTCCCTCAGATTTTCCTCCAAGTAGAATTAACACACTGTCAGGAATGGTTTAACCTGTCATTAAAAATTTCCAGTGATGAAGACTCTGTAGGCTCCAGGAGCAATGTGTTTTCTTTTTGATGACTGTAATATGATATGGTATCTGTAAAAGTAGGTATATTTCAATAATTTGTTCTTGTAACAGTGGAAACACTGCAATGCTCTGATTTGATCACACCATCATAGTATTGACCAACATAAATTAATTTTCATCTCAAATTTCTGGAACACCACCAAATGAAGTGCCTCTGATATGAGCAGTGGTTGTTCCTACTCTGAGATCTGATTACTGTTTTCCTTGTAATAGGAAACAACCTCCCATCAATCAAAGCTGCAAGCAAGAAAGTATGGTAGTGTGATCTCTTCAAGATATTAAAATCCTTTACAGGTGATATGTGTACTTAGTACTATGGTTCTGGATTAATCTTGACATGCCATCATCCTATACAGATGTATCCTAAGAATGTAGGTCCTAAAATAGCCTAGGAACGAATGTAAAGGGAAATGGTTAGAGATGTGGGGAAACTTACTCAAAATGAAACTAATGGGGCAGTGCATTTTTCAATAAGCAAGGACTTCCAAATTGTTGGAGAGATATAAGATATTATGAAAAGACATAAGCTTCAGGTTGGTCTGGGGAAGAAAGAAAGATGAAGCCTGATCCAGAAACTGGCATTTCAGCAAAACTGGGTGGTATCTAAGATTAAAATGAACTGAATATAGTTAAGAAAGAGACTCAAAATAACAACACTTTCATTATTTAAGACACACATGAACAATACATTCTAAAAGAATTATGTTAATACAATAGTTGTCTAAACAAACAGGCTAATCCAATTGACATTAGTGTTTGAAATAATAGGAAGGTACTGCAATGTCTTCGTTTTGTTTCTTTACAGACCACAGTTAAATATTGAGAAGAACAAAATAACCATTGAAGCCAAACAAGTTGTCTTTTCTCACCAAAAATAGTTACTGTTTATGAAAGAAATATGGAAAAATAAGAAGTAGATGCAAATACAAGCCTGTGTTTTAGTTGCTGTCTGTTATTGTGTTGAAAGAATATCAAGCTGTTTAGTAATTGCAAGCTAGTGCTGGGCTATATAAGCAACAGCATGGAGGGATGAGGCATTCATTAACTTTGCTAGTGGCTTTTGCTAGTAATTGGTGCCATAGGACTAGTTTTCATACTTGGCAAACCCAAGCTGTGTTCGGAAAAGGAGCGTGTAGACTTGTGAAGACAATTTTCTGTGTGTCTTTTCATCCTGTTTTTCTGTTGTCTCCCCACCTTTGCCCCAGGTTATTATCTGGTCTACTTTTGTTTCCAGCTCCCAGCAAGACAAGCTACTGCTATTTTCTCTGATTTTCCTAGGTGCCTTTGGTAGAGTTACTGAAACTACAGGAGAGATATTCTGCTTGATTTTGGTTCTCATGCTGAACCTCTGCATCATCAAATAGCAGGCATGGGGAGCAATTGCACAAAGAAGATTAAATGCTTGATAGCCCTGAAATAGATCATGATACTAATAACCTGGCATGATACACATAGTCTTCAGTGTGTTATTTACAGAAAATATTGAATCAAGGACTGTTTTCCGGCGTGATTAGTTTAATTTGGAGAGTCCATAAAGCTGGTAAACCTGTCCAGTTTTCCTTTGGGAGTAGATGAACCATGCTGGCTCTATGTAGGGATTCAATGTGCTCAGTATAAACAAGGTTGTCATAGGGTAAAGTAGGTGACCTCAACAGAGTATGAGCAAAAAGCAGTCTGCAGAGGTTTGTTACTTTGCAGGATTTAAATAGGGTTTTGTGAGCTCAGAAGACATTAAAAATTTATAGTAATTTAATCTCCGGACAGATTTGAAGATCTGGTTCAAAAAAAAGAGTCATTTAAATTTCTCAGTGAAATCATTGTAAGAACATCATAGTATTGGCAGAAGAATATATTCTACCTCTACCTGGTTTCCAATAATAGTTGAGCAATTTTAATTGGAAACTTAAAGAAAAAAATCAGCTTTTGATATATGCTCAGCAGGGAAAATTCTAGTCTGAATAGCAGACACTGTAAAAGCTGACTCTTACAACTAAGGTGTCACTGTACATGCTGTCTGTAATGATTCCAAGAAAAAAGTAATTTAGGTATCAAACCAGGGAAGAAATATTTCAGATGACCTGTTTTTTGTAGAGGCTAATCAAACAAATTAAAACAATTTACGAGCTAATTATAGTCCCTTCACAGCAGCAAATGGTACTCTGATAGTGCTTCAAATAATTCCTCTCATTAGTTTGGAGCAGGATATTTCAAAGAGACAGTGACAATTCTGAGTTGATAACTGTGGTTAATCACTTGTCTGCTGCTTGGTGGGCTTCAAGAGTACAGCTATCAACCACACATGCTTTTGGACATAGTTTGGGACACAGTTCAAACAAATATTTGATTCATTGTAGTCTGTTTTATAGATTCAGGAGTGAAATACCTTCACTGACAAGCGCTACATTGCATCAATTTGACCTTAGCATTTCAGGAAACTAGCAGAGGATATTTAAAGCCCATTTAACTGAGAGTGCATCTTATCAATATAAATACTTTTGCTTATCAATATAAATACTTTTGCTTGTTTGTTTCTGTTCTTTTCTGTATTTCATTTGCAAAGAATAACATTATTTGTATTGTAAGCTTTCTGGGCAGAGACGGGTCTGCCACTGTTGAGAGTTTTGCACAGTAACCCTTTTGGAGCCTGGTCCTGCTCATTATCATTATCCTTCTATTCATGCAATTTGATACATTGAGAAAAGCTATCACAAATACATCAGATCTATTTTATTCCCTTGTCTTAAAATGTAACATTATGCATCACATGTAATACTAATTGGCACTTGACCTTTATTTTGTTAAATAGATTACTTTCTAAAATGGTTTGGAGTGAGTACTATTTCTAAATGAAATATTTTAAGTCATCGTTCTTCTGAATTACATTTGAATTTGCTGGCCAAATGGATAAAGACAGATGATGTGGAAGATGGTATTTTAATGTGGCCTTGTCTATTGACCTATTTCACCTATTTGATGTCTCTGAAATAGATATAGGCCCAGTTTAGAAATATGTTATGCAACATTCATTTTATGAGCATGGGTTAGAGAACTTTGTTCAGGACAGTACGGTGCCTTTAAAACCTGCTGCAAATATGTCAGGGAGTGAGATCATAATTTTTGACATGGCTGTATGGCTATGCAATGAAATCTACGACCTTCTATTCTAAAAAATAAAATTTTTAGATCTGTTCATTGTAGTATAAACTAGTATTGCTAATGGAGAAGGAGAAATAGATTAATGTAAATGTAGTGTTTGTGATTGCTTAATTTTCTATCAGGACTCATGTTGTCTTGTAATTAGAGAATTAAAGTGATACAAAGTTTTAGAATTTATCAGAATCAAATATCATAACAAGTGTCAGAAATTTTAGTAAACACAGAGACCCATTTTTTCATCTGAAATCAGAGATACTGATACCTATTTGTACTTGTATGATCTCTAAATGTGACTTTGGTGTTATATTGTTCTGCTTTCTAATCTGCACCTGCTTGTGTTCATCCACCTGGCTAGGTGCAAGGTGCTGAAATCTATGGCTGTGCCAAATATAGCTGATGTTTAACACATGTTTGTGCCCTTATATGGGTCTCTGCTTAGTCATATTTTTCTACCATATGTCTTAGTCTTCAATGAAAAAATACTTTGCCAGTTTGTTGGGGTTTTTTTTAACGGATAATAGACTAAAACTTTGATAACTATTACATGAAGAATGAACCTTCTTTCACTGAGCTTTTTGGTTCCTGCTTATCTTCCAACTTCTCAATATTGAATTTTCTCTTTCTGCTAATTTTATTTTTAAACCACAATTTTTATAACTTCTGAATTTATATAATTAGAAGTGAGTCAAGACTTTTGACAGAAAGAAATTTCAGTTTCATAATCATTACAGAGTGCATTTTGGACAGGAGAGAGCGAGCTAGGAAGGATAATTTAAGGGGGTTCAGGGTACAAGAGAAGCTGTAGCTTCTAAAGGACTGGGAGTAGCCCTGTTTTTTTCTGGCTTCCTCTCTTTCCTGCTGCACAAATCCATTTGTTTTGCACAGTCTTCATTCCTGGTCTGCATCAGAAGCATGACCAGCAGGTTGAGAGAGGTGATTTTGTCGTCCTATTCTGCTCTAGTGAGACCTCACCTAAGTGCTGCATCCAGCTCTGGTGCACTCAATGTAAGATGGACGTGTAATTGTTGGAGTGAGTCCTGAGGTGGGCCACAAAGATGATCAGACAGTTGGAGCACCTCTCCTACGAAGACAGTCTGAAAGAGTTGAGGTCACTCAGCTTGAAGGAGGCTCCATGGAGACATTATTGCACCCTTTCAATCCTCCTAAAGGGGATTTTTAAAGAGGAGAACAAATTTTTTTAGCAGGATGGTTTACAATAGGGCAAGGTGTAATGGGTTTTTTATCTCAAGGAGGGTTGAATTAGATTAGATATAAGAAAGAAGTTTTTTACAATGAGGCTGATGAAACACTTGCACAGGTTGCCCAGAGAGGTGATAAATGCCTCATCCCTGGAAACATTCAAGGACAGTTTGGGTGGGGCTTTGAGCAACCTGATCTGGCTGAAGATGTCCCTACTCATTGCAGGGGGATTGGACTAGAAGACCTTTAGGTCCCTTCCAACTCAAACTATTCTATGATTCTATGATCTTTTTGGTGTTGCGAATCTGTGACACACCCTATGTTGTTTTCAACAGTATTCATTAAGTAATAGCATTTTAATGTTCTTCCCAAAGATGCAGGTTGTTTTGCTAGTCTGCTGTAGTGGGTGATAAGAAGGAGAAGGAAATAGAGAGGCCAAGTCATGCTCTTCCTCTGTAGAGTCCCTTGGTCATAAAAGCTACAGAGCTAATACAGTAGCCAGATTGTTTTGTCCACTTCGTCAAGTGGGTGTTTTCAAAAGAGGAAAAACTGTCAATTATGGTAAAGCAAGCTTAAAGGTGACTGACTAAAGATGTACATGGAACTTCACTACTTCTAGTGACCAAATGCTCCTTTCTGCCTCTAATTACAAATATTTTTTACCGTAAATCTGATTATATTTGGCATGCTTTTGAGTGGATTCGTTCAAGAGATTAATGTGAACAGATGGTAAGGTGAGCATCACAGCAAACACCTAAAATATGGACCATGGCTTCAAGGTCTCTTTTGTTCCAGTAAAGGACAATACTGGTGGTATATAATTGTGATACAAAACACAATAGTATGCAGATTTCTTTAGACAAGGAAAAATCCTGGTTTGTGCAGCTGTTTGAAGTTGAATGGCTGTGGTGGAAATTAGTTTAATTTATGTAATGATTTCATAGGTTAAAATATTAGCAGTCCTATAAATAACTGAAATACCCATTCATTAATGCAGGCCATTTATGCAGTTGTTACAAGTGTCTAATATAATCTTTAGACAGAAATACAGACTGAAGAAATTGTGTGTGAAAATAAAGCACTTTTTGATATGAGTGTGGTGTTTCTGTTATTCTAAGGAAAACAATCGCCTCCATCATTTTGTGTAATTGATCATTGGAAAACAAAACCTCTTCCTACTACCATCTGAATGCATTTGAAGTTGTGATTTTTCCTTTTCATTATTGATTATTCAGTGGGTAATAGAATTAATGAATGAATGGGTAAATGTCATATGTTTTTGGACGAGCAAACATGGCTGTAAAAGGAAATTCTTCATTTTGGATATATGGTGCTGCTTTGAGAGAATTGGTTGCTATGGGAATCTTGTTAATTAACACATTTGGCCAGAATTTATAATGGGTATTAACTATGGTACTTTACCAGGGGTTATAAAGGAAAATAAATAGTTACTGTGTTTAAGTTTGCAAGGATAAATACTTGATTTAAATGTATGATGCTTTGATCAGTGAAGAATGGTTTTCTGTGAAGTTTGCAATATCTTTATTGAACATAGGCTTTTCAATATACTCATAAATAATATGGAAAAAAACCCAGTAAACAGTGATATGTGTCAATTTGGCGTTGACTTACTAACTTACTCTGGGTAGGTAAGGTAACACCAACAACGAAAATTTGGCAGGGGACTTTATTGAATTGAGTGTATGGCAAATAGAATGAAAATCAGTGTAGTTAAAGTTAAGGTGGTGTACATGGCAGAAAAAAGAAATCCTTGCACTGTATCTAAAATTATGGGCTTCAGTTCGCAGTTTTCACATGGTAATGAAAGGATGAGGTTATGACATGCAAATCTTTGAAAACTAGTTGTTAAATAGCAGACAAAAAGCAAAGCAAGTGGTATGAATTCACAAGAAAATAAAAAAAGTATAAATCAGAGTATACAAGATTGTATATATCCAAATATATATGTATATATCCATATTCCTACACCTTGATGAATGCGTGTGGCTTTAGGTACTATATTCAAAAGGATATGGTAAAACATCTAAAATGCTCACATTGTGTTAGACCAGTGGCCAAAAGCATATCAGCATGAATTATGTTTCCCTTCTTCTTACAGTTTTGCGTAAGCATCTAGGGAAACTAGACCTCCAGATACCTTTTTTGTGCTAGTCAAGCAGTGTGAAGGGAGTGAGATCTGCCAGGAATGCTTTGGGCTTAGGCTGTTAGCAAATTGTACCAATCAGGCAGTCTAAAGGAAGTGAAAGTTTATTGTAAATGCCCGCCACAGGATTTTGGTAGAAATCTGTTCAAAATCAAGGGAAAATTTTGGGAGTAAGACAGTCTTTTTTGATGACTAGAACTGCAAGGACTGTGTGTTCTACAAAGATTGTTACCTCTCTTGTGCCTAACACAGTTGTATGAAAGATCCAAGTGTACATAGAATCATAGAATGGTTTGTATTTTAAGGCACCTTAAAGAACTTCTAGTTCCAAACCCCCTGCCATGGGCAGGGACCAGGCTGCTCAAAACCCCATCCAGCCTGGCCTTGAAACTTCTGGGCATTCACAACTTCCCTGGGCAACTTGTTCCAGTGTCTCACCATCCTCACAATCAAAGACTTCCTCATATCTGCTCTGATCTTTCTGTTTAAAGCCATTAACCCTTGTCCAGTCCTTGTAAAAATTTACAGGCCCTCGTAAAAATTTCTCTCCAGCTTTTCTGTAGGCCGCCTCCAGGTACTGGAAGGCATGAGATCTTCCCAAAGTCTTGTCTTCTCCAGGCTGAACAACCTCTCAGCCTGTCTTCATAGGAGAGGTGCTCCATCCCTCTGGTCATCTTTGTAGCCCTTCTCTGGAATTGCTCCAACAATAACACTGGGATTCTATGAGACTGGAAGTACTGGCAACACTACTGTAAGTGCAGTAGTATGATTTACATATCATAGCAAAGATTTTCTTGGCCACCTTTTATTGTAAACTTAGTTTATGTCACATATCAAGGTTTTTCCAAACTTCACAGTCTTGGGCTGTAAATTGTATTGCTTCAAAACAAAGTTTACTAACAGATGAATAGTTTATTCATTAGAATTGCATCTTTTAAGGAAATGATACTATGTGTGAATGTTTCTGTAAGAGGTTCTGAAGAAACTAAACACTGGGAAAATGAAACATTTAGATTTTTGTGTCCAAACAATTTAGCTAAATTTACTTTAAGTGTAAAAACAAGTCCAAATTAAACCCATCAGCCAATCTTCACTTTCCTGTACTCTACAAATTGCTAAGCTCTGCTAGATGCCAGACATAAACATTCATGCTAATTCCTTCATTACTCTATTTGCTATCCAAAGAAAAGAAATAATGGGTAGAAATCCTATTTCTAATTGTCAATAGTCTGAGCTCAACATTGCTGTAGATTTTTATCTGTTGATTGTGATGTGAGGCAATAAAAAGATTCATTCTAAACTTTTCCATCTTGCCAGACAATTTCAAATGACACCAGAATCTCTTGGTCTCTGATGGCTGTGTTCCTGGAATATTCAAAAATACATAGTTAACAACACATGCCTAAAATATTTTGCTGTGTCATATTTGATTCTGAAGGATAGGGTATGTGTTCTGTCAGTGTGAGTAATGACTAATTAGACACTCTTACAAGTGAGCAGAATACAATTATAGTTAAAGACTGACAAGGACTTTTAGTACTACATATGTTGGTTTTTGAGAAAATGAAATTTAAGTTTCTCACTAGGCACATTGCACTGTAGCCTGGAAATATTCATAATGGTTTTTCCATCCTGTTGAATTTTCCACAGCATATGAAGCAACTAAATTATGAAGAGATGTAAAGAAATTCTCTGGAAAACTAGAGAACAGAACATCACGTATTAACTCACAAAGTCTAAATTAAGTATTGAAGATGAACTTAAAATGCATGACCAAATCATAACCAGCCATCATAACAGGTTACGAGCTATTTTTGAGATCAAGTGGCATCAGTTAATGTAACACTGCACAGTCTTCAGGTTCTTCAGATTTTTCAGTGTTAAATTGGAAGAGAGATTGTTCTCCAGCAAAAATCTTTTACATTTTTTGCTCACTGTATAGTTGCATTACTTAGATAAATGTGGGCTTTACTGCTTTTTGAATATACTGCCTTCTCAGCAGTGCTGGGACTGTAAGTTTACTTTTTAGAAGGTACTTAGCAGGTCTGTATAGCCACATGTAAGTGTCTGTTCCTTGGAAAATAAAGAGACAGTGTGATGGTCCTTGAATACTTTTGTATATACTGTGAGTTTTTGAAAGATTTGGAAGCAAAATCACCTTCATTGATTTCTCAAGAAGGAATTGCAGAATGGGAAGTACTGCATATACTCTTTTTTTCATGACTGTCGGTGGATAAGTGGGCAGTCACAGCTTCCAGTGCCAGCTTTATTTTGATGCCTGTAATTTACCAAGGGTTTGGCTAATGGATGTAGTATGGCTCACATCCTCTTTTTCTGTTTCATCATTTCCATAGTTACCTGTCTGCAAACGTGGTTGATTTTGGGTGTGCCTCTTTCACCTTGCTTTCCATCTAAATGCACATATAGCCAATGTCATTAAAGTAAAATGTGATTAAGTTCACTAAAATTTTTTTCCAAGCAACGTTTTCAGGCAGGGAAGCACTGTGATCTTGCACAAGTGGTACTAAGATATGGGGTGGGGGTGGGGGGGGTGGAATTCCTAGGTTACAAAAGAGACAAGTTTGAGACAGCTCTCAAAGTCCACCTGGAATCCCAGCATAGCCAGCACCCTTACTTAGGGGCTTTAATTATCTTGTTTCAAAATTGTGTATGACAGATGAGCTATCACTGTATAAATAACCAAGTTCTATCTAACCTCAGGTTGGAATAAGCCTGAAAAGTTATATATATAAATCAAAATATTAGAAATTCGTAAGGATGGTAGTTAAAGCTGCTGAAACTATAGTGGTGTGAATAGGTTATCACAGTCATTCTATCAGGCTTACTTCTGCAGGCAAGGATTATGTACCTTCTGCATCTGTACTGTGGAGTGTCTCTACAGGGAAGCTGAGATTTCTTTCCAGGAAATCTGAGGGTTGTCTCTAGTAAACTTCGTGATAGGAACTTACTCAGGAAGAAAAGAATATAGTCCCTTCCTTCCACTTGTTGTCACTTTATAGTCAAGAAAGGTAGCACCAGAATTAATGTAGATAAATTAAGCTTGAAATTCAATGTGATAAGTGTGGAAAAAAGCTATTAGATCATTTACTTCATACAACTTGGTTGAAATCAATGCAGTTTGCTTATTATATCTGTGCAGATAATGTAATTGCAAATACTAAGTGTCTGATCTTCCAAAAGGGATTTATCAAAGCATGTAAATGAAAAGTATCAAGGTTACTGTCTTTGTTCATGAGCTTCCTTTAAAAGTTTTCATATATGGTCAGCATTGTTTTTTGACCTTGGATAGTGGATTTTGTTGCTAACAATTCATTTGGAGAGATAGCTTAGATTCTTGTGAGAATTATTGGGAGGCTAAAACCTGAGCATGTTTTCCCTAATGTGACCAGATTGAAATAAACTGGTAGAATGCCAGGTTTATTTCTGATGTACCTCAAATTTAGAATATCAACATGCGTGAAGAATAGTTTTTGTCCCTTGGTTTTTGTGTATGAAACTAAATGTCAAGCAAAGCTACAAAGGATACAGTGCAAGTGGTTTACATATTGATGGAGTCTTTAATGTGTCTCTGAAGAATTAATACTTTAAACAATAAGTGGCTGTAGTGTTTCTATTGGGAATCAAGCAAGAAAAACACTTCTGTTTTGTTCCTAGGCCTTGAATTAAATGTTTGTTTTAAAACTGTTTTTTGACTCCAGTGTTGTTGAAGAGTTGTTAAGAAAATGAGAGCTGTGGTGTACTTGAACAACCTCATCTTGGGTTCCTGAGATTTAGCTATGTCAGTGACTTATTTCTGTTTGTTAATTGCAACATAACAGCAATTTTAATTTGAAATGCTTGTTAGTAACAGTCTGTCAGACCTTTGAGGGATAGCAGATAATCTGTGTCCTGCAAAGGGATTAGCAAATGCCACTCTGGGAATTAAATAATTATTTTAGTGCAAATGAGTCCAAAAGAAACACGTCCAAAACCCAAAATAGGTTAGAAATATGGAAATAAATCCAAAGCTATTGCTTTTGGCTATTAACTCTACTCATCAACCCAATGTTTAAAACTCAGAGGCTCATATGTAAAGGTTTTTAACATTTTGTGGAGGAAACGTTATATGAAGGACTTTACAAATAAAGGGCACCTACATAAGAGAGAATGACTTCATCTAAAACCAAACTGTTGGCACTTATCATCAAGAAGATCGCAAGAAAATTTTTAAATTGAGAAGCTGTAAGAAAGCTGTGAAGTATAGAAGAGAATGTGGTTTAGGATGACATTCTTGCAGTTGAAGATACTGAAATTATCCTAAGTGCAGTATAGCTCAGAGAATGAAACTAATTAAAAAGGAAATAAAACCTAATGGGTTGCCCTTTAAAAAGGGTGTAAAAAAAACTCCCAAACCAAGGCATGAAATCAATAGTACACCAACTTCCATATAAATTTAGAAAACTGAAAAAATGAGGGAAAATGGCTAGCTCTAGATCTGCCCAAATTTGAGAGAAAATTCAGCTATATGATGCTGTAATAGCAGAATCAAAAACATGCAGACAAGAGAAAGCAAGCTATGTCACTGTTTGAGTAATGCTATCTTTTACAGAGTTTACAAGCAAATTACTAGTGACTGGCTCAGGGAGTAGCACAGTGGAACTTTGGAAACAAGGTTCTATTATACAGGATTTAAAAGCAACAGGCCCATTGGGCATGTGAAATAGAGATTGTATCTGGAAGGCCTATAAGCCTGGGTTTCATCTGGCCAAATGAAGGTGTCTAAATTTAAGCTCGTTGTTCAGACTTCTCTCTCTTGCAGTCAGTGGAGATAAATGGGCATTCCCGGGCGAGTAAGCCGTCTCATTTTGAAACAGACGTCTAAAATAAGTTACATAAATTGGGTACTAAAAGTGACCAGTTTCTCTCTATTCACTATAGAACATAAGGGAACTAGCTGAGCTACAGACACCTCCAAAGTGTATGACATGAATCCTGCCTGATATGGCAGTGAAAGTAGGCCATGCAGATCTCAAAGTTTTTTAAGTGTCAGGAGAAAAACTAAGGAAAACAAGTCATGCAAATTGACTGGAAACACAAATGAGTTTATTTTGCTTTTCATGGCTTATTTTGCTTTGTGTTGTTGGTTTTGTTTGGGTTTTTTATTGTTTTGTTTGTTTGTTCATTTTCTTTTAAGTTTAGAAAAATCTCTATGATTAACTGAAGAATTTTCAAGAAATTGAAAACTGGGGGGTAGTTTCTGTTCTAGATTTTTAAAGGATTATGCTGTTCAGTCTTTTTTGGATTTGATGCATATTACAGCTGAAACAATCCATTTATTCACATTATTTTAAAAATTTGAAGATTTTTAGTATATAAGAAAATTTGAGGGAACGTGCAGTTTCAATAACAGGAAGATGATCTTAAAAAACAAGTATTCATGCATTTTTTTTCTCACTATACTAATGGAAATGTATAATACAGACTGGCATAAAAAGACATAGAGAGGTTTTAATTTAGAATGAAGTTAATCACTGGGTTGAAAAAGGGATACAAAACTTGAAAGAATCTGCCTCATAGAATAACTTGAGAATTGCTTCAGTAAAATCCCTGAAAGAACAAGCTTTTGTTGGACA
Source organism: Pachycephala philippinensis (assembly GCA_013397055.1). NCBI lineage: Eukaryota > Metazoa > Chordata > Aves > Passeriformes > Pachycephala > Pachycephala philippinensis. The sequence goes on from VWZT01013818.1 coordinate 108,554, forward strand.
AAAGATTGTGATTGTATTAAAATTGAATATTTCTTCCCCATTTGAAATTCGTGGTGCTTGAACTATTGTTTGATAAGGCACTGGCTTATTTAAATTGGCATTATTACATGTAGTGAGACACTGTGAAAGAGGAATGTGTAATTTACACATAACTTAAATCAGTCTATTTTGGAAAATGACAAGCCTTTTTTTTTTTTTTTT
>VWZT01013818.1:108783-133868 GCA_013397055.1 Pachycephala philippinensis
TTTTACCTAATAAGAATTTATTGGTTATTATAGTGAGCAAATTCCTTTCACTTTGTTTTTGTTCAGTGAAAAAACTGCACGTCTCAGTGGGTATTAGTTTGATTTGTTAGGTCATGCTCGTGTAATCATGAGAAGAGTTTTTACACCTTTGTGTAGTCTCTGGAAACTTTTCTGATAGCTTCATACCAAGAGAACTGCTTTAGTATTCTGATCAGCCTGAGCTCTCCTCACTCACTGATACGTTTTTTATGTGTGGGGCTACAGTTTTGGCCATAATGAGGCCATTTTCTTACACTATAACTACTTTTGTCAGTTCTTGTACATAAGAAGAGCTGTCTAGAGAAGAACTCTTTAGGCAAGTGGTAGTAGGAAAGACAGATGTATTGACTAATTTTGAACTTTCATATGTAATTGAAGCATATTTCTTTTACAAAACTGTTGGAAAAAAATGCCACTTAGATTATTTTTGCTTTTCATTGAATAGAAAATGTATCTTCTTATTTGAAGAATCCACAACAAATTTAGAAAACACCAGATGAGATGAGAACTCCTCATTGATACAGAACTAGCCAATTTCTAGATAAGCATAGTGAGTGATTTGCGTGGTTGCAGCAAAGTGTCAATATGTGAGACTCATCCGTTATTTAGTCAGTAAGTTACTGTGTATTCTGACAGTCCTCCATGAAGACAGATTTGTTTTAGTTTGCATACAATAAGTTGTTTCCATAACTGTTACTTCAGAGAATTTTGTCATCTGTGAAATAGCTTTCTCATGTAGTTTTTGCTGTATATTTCCTGATTAAAACTGCATAGAAGAGACAGTTAATAAGACTATTTAAAACAGAATATATATATGAAGAAGAAAATTAAAATCTTTTAAGTTGTGGTTTCCAAAAAGAATATTTTCCATTCTGTAGTTATATGTTGTAGTTTAACTTTCTGACGGATTAATTTTAGTGTCTTTTTGTAACCCAAAAAGACACTAAAATTAATCCGTCAGAAAGTTCAGTGAAAGATTGATTTGACAATATCCTGTTCAATGCTGTCCTGCAGTGCATTTCATCTGTACGTGCATTTGGTCTGCAGTAATGAATGCAAATATGAACTAAAGAGAAAATACTTAGACTAACCTTTAAATCTCCCCTTCTCCCTGCTTTTTTAGATATTATTTCAGGTTAAAATATTTGTTGTTGATCTGAAATAGCAGTCCTACAAGAAAGGATAACTTTATGCTTAAAGGTAGTTAGCTAGAGACAGGAGATAAAAACCTGTGAAGCAAATGTATTTAGTCGTATCTGTGTAAATTGTTCCAGATCTGTTAATTACTGCTAATTGTGGGATTTTTGTTAATGCTATGGTTTTTTATGTTCATGTTTTTTTAAGTTAGGGCTACTGAAAGATGTTACGTACTGCCAATTTTTATTTGTGACGTCATTTATATTCTTCTGTCGTATTATGTCAGCTGTATGAGTGCTACCAAAGCTAAAATAAATCCTGAGATTAGCAGTCCAGAGACTGACTCGAATCTGCACAGATTATGGCTAGAAATGAACTTTCTTGGGAAATAGCTCAGAACTGACATTTGAGGCACCAAGACAAAAACAAGTGCTAAGGACAATGAATTAGGTGTGTCATAAATGCAGCCTAAGAGCAAAGAATCCTGGTGAAAAGTAAGTGACAAGTGGAATAAAAGGCTTTTCTGAGTTAGATGAACATGGATCAGAAATGGAATAGTGTGACTGTAGCTTCATGCTGTTTCCTTGGGTCCTGTCGGTGGTCAGGGAAAGTGACCAGTGACAGGGAAAGAGTGAAAAGATTGGTACCTGCCTCCCCCCTGCTTACCTTCAAGGAAGTTGTAACTGCAATGGGGTTTCCCCTCAGTCTCCTCATCTCCAGGCTGAACAGACCAAGTGCCCTCAGCCACTCCCCATACAGCTTCCCCTCCCGGCCCTTTACCTTCCTTGTAGCTTTCCTTTGGACACTCTCTAATACCTTTGTATCTTTCTCATATTGTGGCACCCAAAACTGCCCCCAGCACTCAAGGTGAGGCCGGCCCAGCTCAGAGCAGAGCAGGACAATCCCCTCCCTTGCCTGGCTGGCGATGCTGTGCCTGATGCACCCCAGGACACGGGTGTCCCTCCTGGCTGCCAGGGCACTGCTGACTCAGATTCAACTTTCCCTCAACCAGGATTCCCAGGTCCCTTTCCACAGTGCTGCTCTTCAGCTTCTTGTTCCCCAGTCTGTCCATACACCCAGGGTTGCCCCATCCCAGGTGCAGAATCTGGCCCTTTGCCTTGTTGAACTTCATATGGTTGGTGATTGCCCTGTTCTCTCATTTGTTGATGTCTCTGCAGGGCCTCCCTGCCTTTGAGAGAGACAACAGCTCCTCCTAGTTTTGTATCATCTGCAAACTTGCTCAGTGTCCCTTCCTGTCCTGTGTCCAGGTCTTTTATGAAGATGTTGAAGAGCACAGGGCCAAGGATGGAGCCCTGTGGAACCCCACTGATGACAGGTCACCAGCTTTGTCACCCCATTCACTGTAACCCCTTGTGCCTGACCCATGAGCCAGTTGCTCACTCATAATGTAACACAGTTATTCAGCTGAGTGCTGGACATTTTCTCCAGAAGGATGCAAGTTCTTCCAAATATTAAAATCAATATGTGTAGCAGGAAATTTCAAACAATATACACTAAGATTCTACACATTTTAAAACAGAAGTTTTTTTAAAAAGTATCCTGATACGGCTAAATCTAAACCCTAAACAGGGTTCCATTTCTTCAGTATTCATGTGAATTATATGCTGCAGTGTAGTGTATGACAACTTTAAGTTTCATTCTTTGACTGAAATCCTCCAGTGAGTCTCACGTTATTAATTAGACATGTATATTTAAACCAAAGGCAATTGTACATGTTTTTGGCCAATATATTTCTTGATTTAAACTGTCCTGACATATCTATTGACATTTTCCCTACAGCTAATTTATATTGCTTATCAGTCTATGGTGTGTCTAGGAAATCCCATTTCACACATCACTTCTTACAATAATCATAGAATCAAAAGATTTTGCATAATTGGTGAAACAACAAACTATGAAGTTAAACCATCTTTTGTAGTGTTACTAAAATTGGTGGTCAGGTTCTTTGCTCCTTTACCTTTTCTGAGATTAGCTGCTCCCCTTTACATACTTTTGCACTGTGTTAAATTTAGTAGTGTTAGTAATACTGATTTTATTTGCACAGTATATAAAGCAGATATTTTTCAAAGCCTCAAAATAAGATATTAGGTAGCTACCTGCAAACATAGATATTTGTTTCTCATATGCAACTTATGTCAATTCTAGGAGTCCCATCTCTCTACTTTGGCTTCACTTAACTGCATTCTTTCCATACAAATTTCCACTTTCATTGTTGTTTCATTAGCACAGAAAATTCCCTCCCTTGTGCAAAGTTCAGTTATCTTTCTGTCTTTTAAAGTTTTGAAGTTCTCAATTAAAAATACAATGCACCTCTTCTAATTCTGTAATAATTTTTTTATGCTTGATAGAGGCTCTTCTTTTTGTCTTCAGCTTTTGGACAAGCAGTCTGGTCACTCCCTTTTTATGTTTTGTTTATGGTGGGTTTGTTTTGTAAATAATTCTTCACTATTCTTCAGTAGATGCTAATTTATCCTATTTCAAATACAGATTCTCTAAATTGTTTAGTTCTCTAGTTTTGGCCTTTTGCCTTTCTTCTATTTGAATGTTTGCAATAGCTGTTGTCTCTTCTGCTTGGAAATATCTATTGAATTGTATTCTCAGTAGTTTCTTTTTTAATTAAGAAGTATTTTTTCAGTACCTGAAAAGCAAATGGCACTTTTCAAAAGCACTGTCGCTTTGCCATTTTTGGTAGTATTTAAAAACTGGAATTTACACCTTTGCTTTTAATTGGTGAACAATGGCTACTTTCTCTACTCATTTTCTGTGGACCTGTGGGCTTTTTCTGGAACCACTGGTTACTGTGTCTGAAGAACTTCGGGTTTTTCCTACTCTAATTTCAAGTCTGAAGCAATGCCTCTCTTGTAATCTTGTCCAGTCTGTCCCTGAATATTTTTGTTTACTATTTGATGCGTGGTCCTTTTTGCTGACTGGTTTCATGCTCGTATGAGTTTTGAATGGGGAAATGAAAAGTGTTGCTGTAGATATGGACAAGACAAGGAGCAGAAATTGACCCAAAATTATAATTAGTGACCAAAATTCCTTTCCAGTTTTTAATTTTCAGTAAATGTACTTGAAGTTAATTTTGAATAAAATCAAGCCAAGTGATAAAATATTGATTGATGTTAGCCAATGTTACATGATTTTAATGTTTTCACAGTAAATCTGATTTAAAATGTGAGCACTTTCAAATAGACTGCTTTAAAATAACATATATGATAAAAGTTAAATATGAATAATTAGAAAAGCACATTTCCAGGTAGCTGCCTTGATGCCAAGGTCTGCCCCAGCTGCCCCCTAGATGCCCTGCTCCCTGGCCAGAGATAGTGGGAAAAGCCCTGGCTACCAGGCTATGCCCTGTGGAAGCCCCCACTGCTTCTGGTATCCTTGCCCACAGGAACCTGCTAGCACACACTGTGCTCTGGTACTTTAAAAAATTTTAATCTTAGAGTGTGTTTTACATAAAACAGGAATCATGCTAGTTCTCTGAGTTCAACAAAATTTGCAATTAAACCGTGTAAAGTAAATTGGGAAACAGTAGTATCATGAGACAAAGTATGGATTATAAGCCAACGAGTACACATTAATAAATCTGAAATAAAAAGTGCTCACTTTACAGAGGAAGAAATTTAGATGTGATTCAAAAGCCTTCTCTTTCAAAGAGTTCTCTGCTTTCAAAAATTGCTTTATCAATCATTTCTGTAAGTTAGCCTGTAAATTGGTGTGTAAATGAAGTGTTGTATCTGTTTCTCTCTTTTGTTTTCTTTTATACCCTGAACGAATCCTCTACAAGGCAGATTCATTTGTTGTTTAGTTGAAATGGAATGACTACAATTCCACAAACAAATTGGGCCTCAGTTAGGTGCACTTTGTCATAAATAATCTCTGAGGAGATTGGATTTCTCTCCTTGCTGATGTACTTCAGCTGTACGTTAAGCTCATAGCTTTTTAAAGGGACTGAGTTATTGCTCAGTTGAACACTCACCGAGGAGCCCACACTTGTCCTTGTTCTGTGTTGTAGCTGTCTCTATTTTCCTAAAGCATATTCAGGAAAGTTTATGGTGAAAGAAACAACTATTCAATTTTTTTTGTTCTTTTTCCCATTTTTTTCTTATTCGACTGCATGATACACAGCTCATTCAGTGTATATTTCTTCATGATCTGGAGAGAAAAGCCATTTCATAGATTGGTTAAGGGCATTTTCCATGCTCCGGTCACCTAATACTCATATTTCACGTTCAGCAGTAGGCCCTTTAAAATTTAACAGGATATCTGCACCAGCTGCAGGAAATGTCCTTTACATTTTCATTTATAAATTTTACAGTTATTTCATTTGTTTTGTTACAGAAATTTGCTCTACATTTCAGTGTAGGCTTTTTACTGTGTTTTTTAAAAACAAACTGAAACTCCATAGTTCTGTGGTGGAGATTGCTGAGGTGCTGATAGCATGATAATGTAATTTTTGCCTTTTCCCAAGCTACCTTCTGCAGGTTGTGTAATGGGTTGAGCAACATCTGCAAAAGTATGCTAGTTCTGTTCTAGAACTATCTAGTTCTGATCTGTGTCATTTCTGCACACAGCCAATCATACTGAACAGTCTGAACAAGACTTTGTTAAGATGGGATTACATAACCATCCCAATGATAAAAATTGAACTGAATTATTCCCACAGCATAGCAAGCTCTAAATCTTTTCATTTAAGTAGGGAATTGTGCATGTTTGATAGATGGCATGTTCATATTTTGAGTTTCTTTGTATTTAATCTATTTTTCATCTGTAGAAAGCTCCAAACAATATATAGAAGGATAGCAAACAAAAGTATACAGTCTAATTCTTATATAAAAATCCTAGAGTAACGGAGTAGCAGAACCCGTTATTGATGAATGAGCTAATGTTTGATGCATATAATGTGTATGGGGCTCATTTAGAAAACAAATGAGACACAGTTATTGTCTCAAATCTCATCAGGTGAACAGATGCAAGTGTGGGATTTTAACTGACACTATCAAGTATCTCCACTGCAGAACAGCATTTAGGAAAAAAATACTTGAGAAAGCCATTAATATAAATCTATTTGTTAAGCTGAGGATGAGTATCAGATGTAGCAAGCAAAGTAGTATCTAGTCAGATGAAATAATCCTTTAACCACATTACCCGGTGATCATAGGCATTACTTACCAGCTGCACCTAGTTTATAATACAGTATTTCTGTAGTTCAGAAGCAATGAAATTCTGTCATGCATCATATAGGAACATGTAGAACATGAGTACAAGAGTGGACAAATACTATAATCACTACAAACTGTATGAATGTACTGTAAATGAGCTAAAAAGAGCAGTATATATAATATTTTCTTTTTCTTTCTTCTGCCATATTGCACTTCATATAGCTCAGGTTGCGTTCCTGATGCAAAGCATCTCATCAGCCATGTCAGATTGCACATGGGTGTGAGTAAGCAGAGCTGGATGTAAGTGCAGATACTTGTCAGAATGAATCACCTGGCTGGTTTTATGTAGGCTGAAGGTAGGTGTTAACAAAAGAGGCCTCTGATGGGGGAGCTTAACAAAAGGGATTTGAAGAATATGTGGACAACCTATGGTGGATTGGATGGTGAGGAATTGGGCTCAGGAAAGCAGACTAAACAGAGTGTTTTCAAAAATTTTATGACAGTGTTCTTAATCTAAATTTTGAAATGGCAGCAGAGAAAGTCTCACCAAACAGAGTCAAAGCCATGTGGTTTGACAACAATGTCGTTGCACAAAAGTTGTCGCTGAGACAGAAAGGATTGGTGAGAGAATAGCTCAGGGCCAGAACAAGACCCTATTAATAGAAGTGATGAGTTGGTGAATGTGAGTGCTAGCTGAAATGTGTATGGAAATAAAATGATAGGTACTAGAGAGATATTTTTGGATAACTAATGAGGGGAGAGAGATGAAAAAATATAGTTTATAGTCTTGAAAGATTAAGATAATAATAGTCGTAATAGTGATGGGAAAAAGGGCAGAAAATTTGAAAGTGAAGATGGGAGACTCATGTGTTTAAAGTGACAGTGGCATGCCTAAGGAGAGATATTAACCAGGTAGGAGATAAGCTGGTGCAACAAGTAGGTTTTTGAGTCATCAGTAGGTAACTTTATAAGCTCTATGTGGAGGAAAGTGTTCACAGTCACTGCAAAGTGAGAAAAAAAGATTTAGGGACATAAATTTATCATCATCCTATCAGAAGAAAAAATATTTTTTGTAACAGAGTACCAATAACTTTTCTGTATTTATGGCTCCCTTACTAAAGCTTGGGTCTTCTGGTTTGAAGCATGAGAGGAAACAGATGGGGATTTCTTTTATCTAAGCCCACATACACTTCTATTTCTTCAGTGGTAGTATAAGAAATATTGTAAATTATGTTTCTTTCTTCCTAATTGAAGGAAGAATGCCTTTTAAAGTTGTTCTTATTACATGTTTGAATTGATCCAGAGCTCTGCAGAATATAATATGATTAAATTATTCCTCCCTGAAAAGTGGACTTAGAGTAATGATGAGTTCCAGTCAGGGTGCTTTAGAGAAATTAGCAGGCAGCCATAGCTTGACTCACAGTGGGATGTAAAATTTAAATAGAAAATATAAAATCCAATGTAGAGGATTTCAGTGAAATTGTGTCATGGATTTTTCATAGACTCACAGAATGGTCCTTGTTAAGTAGGCAAATATGTTATATAGAGGAAAATCTATTATTGTGAAAAAAGAAGCAGGCTGATTTTAAAAAAGAATCTACTGTTAACTTTTTAAAAGAAATTGCTCTGTTATTCATGTGGTATAAAAAGGGGTTTTTTTCTATTTAAATTACACATTGCAGACATTATTTTAATTTTATTAGTGTTACTACCTTGCAAAATAGTTATATGCAGTTATGACTAATCATTATGTATATTAACAATTAATTTGTTCTGAATATTATATACTCCTATTTTATTCATGCAGCCTGTGATTTGCATGGTGCTCATTGAAGGTAACAACAATTATTTACTTTCTACTGAATATTATAGATACTAAATATCCATGATATTTAGTTATCAGACTTCTTATGTGCATAATTTTAAAATGTATTTTAATATACAGTAAAGGCCTTTGTCTCTTATGTGCTAAAATGAGATGGGCAGAATGTTCTGGTGGAGTAGGGCTTGAGATGAGCAAGTTCTGAATGTTGGTTTTCCTTTCTTCCTTAATGTCATTATGAAACTCCATAGACAACTCGTATTTTACTTCAGTTTCTTCACCTGTGCAATGTGGATAGTGACAGCTGAGTAAGAGCAACTTAATTTTAATAGGCCTTTCAATCTGTTGATGTGAAAAGTTTACTATCTCTTCTCAGATAGGTTTGTATTATTATATTTTTTTCAAATTTCCTGGTGTTAAAAAGGGACACGGGCATACTAATTTCTCTTACTGTGGTATTTATCATACATATCTCTTTTAGAAAGTACCTGGAAACAGGGAAAAAAAAAAATTACCTGGGATCACTTCTGTCAATTTCTCCTATTTATTGAGTGAGGTGATCACAAAATTTAGTTACAAAGTTTTTGACAGTGAATTCTTTAGAATTGTAATCTCCTTGTACTATGGAATATAACTTACATGTTGTCTGGCCACCCCAACTTTCTGCTCTATAGCTCTCTAGCAATTACATATAAGATAACTTTAAACATATTTTCAAAATTCTCAGTTCTTCTTCCATCATTTTAATTTTTCTGGTTTTTTTTCTAGGCTCCTAGAGGCTGTTAATATAAATTTGATAGATGAAAAATTCACGTTGTGTACATTTTTTTTTAATGCAGATTCAGTCTTCTAATAATTTTGTAAGAACATGAACAGTAGAGACTCATGATTATTTAAGCAATAATGTTATTTTAATGGTAGGATTTTTCTTTTCAGTGCAGCTAAGTTAAGAAATATGGAAATAGTAGCAATAATTCTTTGACTATCTCACACAGAACTTGTGTTAGTGAATAGGCTTATGGTGACACTAGTAGCATTCTCATATTTATTTATTGTCGTAAATACATTTTTGAACTGTAATGTAATGTTACACATAATTCCATTATATTTTAGGATGTTTATGTTCTTTACACACAGATCTGTATTCTTTGCTTTAGTACAAATTTAAACTCAGATTTTTGCAATTGTTTGATAACCAGAGTGGGGCCACAATTATGGGAACTACATCATCCATCTAATTTCCTAAGCCCAGTTACAAAACCAGTCAGTCCTGGACAGTTTCTACTAAGAAATCACCATTATTAATGCTTCTCACTGCCCTAGTAACCTCTCAACACACTGACTGGTGCTCATCAGCTAAACTCAACATCCACGCTGAAAGTGTTTCAGCTTTTTAGCCTTTTGGAGGCTTCCAAAGTGTATAACAGAGACCTGTCACAATGGCATATTGAACTTTGGGTGTGTCTTAGGCTTTCACTTGGCCATTTAAAGCTTTTCATGCCTATATCCGAATTAGGTGCCTAACATGGTTACATTATGCAAATGTGCTGAATGTTTTAAAGAGCCTTTTCCTTAATTCCCTTAGTTATTGTGAAAATTTATTCAGGGTCGTAATTATTAGACTTCTAGAATCACAGTAGAAATGGATCTATGAGACCTCTTAATAGCGTGTTGACTATTTCTTATCTCAGTTGATTCCCATGATACCTTATATTTCCTGGATAATATAAGTTATCTCCTGAATCCTATATTTATAATATTTAAATACTGCACCAATAATGCAATAATATATGTTAGGAAGCTCTCTATGCAGCTTTCTGTCTGAGCCTCCACATATGGTTCCTCCTTGTGTCTAACTTCAATTAATGCTGATTTCCATCCTCCATGGGGGACCAGTTTGGCTTTTTTTTTTTTTTTCTCCCCCCATCTAGAGCTCTTACAGTTGACCACATGTGGTTTCTGTTTATAATAGAAAGTATTATATCATGTCAATGTCAGACATGCACAATTAGTTGAATTCATCTCTTTTGATGATATTATTAAAGCCATTGTTAAACAGAAAACAGCTTAACAGAAGAGAATATATTTTGTTTGTGCCTGTAGTTGCATAGATTTCTGAATTTATTTTTCTGATTTTATTTTTGTAAGCTTAGCATTTAAACTAAAATAAAAGAATGATGTCATATGCTAGAACAGCCATTGCAGAAATAGTACATTCTCAGATACAAAGATAATGAAAGGTCTACATCTTGAAGAATTTTTTATCTATATCCTGTTATTTTGGAAGAATAGCACTTTTATATACTAATACCTTTAAGAGTTTCAATTTCAGATTTTTATCTCAATTTTTCATGCACCTTTTTCCTTTTTAATAATTTAGTTTCCTTTTTTGTGTGTTAGGAAACATAACATGAATATATTTCAAGATAGAAAAAAGCAAGAAACTTCTTTCTTGTCTGTGTTATTATCACTTTTAGTTTTTAAGAACAGGAGTGAACTACTTTCTAGGCTTTACAAGCAGGTTGAATCTGCTCTGGTGTGTGGGTGTTATTAGTATTTTTAACAGCCTCAACAGTTACTAGAGTTGTTTTAATGCCACCGAACAGGGATGGCTTGTTAGACTCCTACAGTACTATGAAATAAGCTGTAAAAATGTCTGGATTACTTAGAAAAATTACAAGTGCATAGGAAGAGCTAACATTTATTTGCCTGCAGTCTTTCTGGTTTTGATAGAATTAACAGTATAATTTTTAATGTCTAAATTATGCAGATTCAGACTCTGACAGTACTGTAGTACCAGGCAACATCTTATTTGGGAACATTCTCTAGCATTTCAGTTTCTAGAAATTAATTTTTGCTGAGTACTTCTTTATCTTGCCATGCTACTTGTCACTGTGTGAGAAGATGCTGCTGCACATTTGCCACCTTCTGCTGTAACTTTAACGTCTCCAAGGCAGTACCATTTGTACTTGGCCATTGTGTTCACTTTTAGGGTTTTTCCTGTTCTCCCACAACATCCATGTAAAGGCAAAATGCATTTGGCTTGATGATAAATGTGACTGTATTGCTTAAAACAGAAGGAACTGTGCTTCAGTGGCTATATAGGAAGCCTGGGGTACATATGCAAATGAAGCATATAAAGTAGGTGGTGGGAATGATCCCCAACTTGAAATACTCAGTTTCCAAAGGTCAAACCCTTAATACACTGTCACCTTCAATTAAAGTACATACTGGTGTGTTGAAACAACTGGTAACACAGCATGCTATAGTTTTCAAAGATAAAGTATAGCAGTTCATGGTTCTTTTAAGTTTTGAGTGAAACCACCAGTTGTTCATGGGTATTTTCTTTTGCAGTGCACAGTAGGAGAATCTGTAGTTGTGCATCTGAAGAGACAAGTGAGATGTATGTCTCTGATTTTCAAGATTCTGCTGGAAATCAATTGCTGCTGATTTTTATCTGGCAGCTTGCCCTTGGCCCTCTCAAGGAGGTCCCAAATGATCCATCAGGACAATCCCAAATGTTCCATAAGGACAATCCATCAGGAGACTGTTTGTGGTGGTTGTCTGTTTGCACTGGTGACACAAATAGCCCACAGCTTGTAGATAACCTCAGTGAAGTAGATAAGGACAATCTCCACTTCATGTGATATAAAGTTTACAGAAGCACAAACAGCATGGGAAAAAGCTGACAATTAGTTGTGACTACTTTGGCTAATAGTAGGAGTGGGATAATTGGATGTTTTGTGTGGATTTAATGAAAATTGAAAGAATCACTGAATTACAATGACAAGTTTTTATGAAAGTCTTAATACTGAAAGTGATAAGGGGAGGAAAATTGATAAAAATATTAAACAATTGCAACCATTTGTTTTGTGGTTTAATGAGCTGTAGGTTATACTGCAAACCCAAACATTGCTTGGACTTGGTCAGGGGGTGCATATCCAGTATAACTCTAAACTGATGCATAAATGTAAACATGTGACTCATCCCATTGAAAGCAAATATATTCTTTTGGTTAATGGTCAAAGTAGGCCACCTTAGCCATCTAAAGGGAGCCCCATGGGGCAAGTTGGTAGCCATGAATGTGCTGCAGCCAGCACAAGGCCAGACAAGGGGCGGACCCCCTACTGCTGCAGGATTCATGGTGACACAGACTCCATCTGAGCTGGCTATGTCCATGGACATGCTTCTGGATGATCAAACCCATATGAAGGAGACAGGGGTAGCAGAACTTGTGAGTCTGCTTGCGGGTAGGGGCCTTCTTGTTGCTTGTTTTGGCATTTTAACAAAAACAGTGTGTTTTTATTGGTAGCCAAATAATTCTGTCATCTCTATTCCTTTTCCAGTTGAATACATTTAGTGACCAAAGTAGTCTAGGAAAATCATCCAGGTTTGCTTTATAAAGAGGAAGGACTCACTCAAAGGTCAAATTATCTTATCCTGGAATAGCTAGTTAACGTAGGTGGTTTTAAACCCCCTGCAATGTACTGCCTTTCCCAGTTCAATTAATCAAGAAGAAAACCACACATAGCGGTAGAAAGAGCCAGCTTTTAGTCACAAGATTCTCTTCAGTCCAGGCAAACCCATAATTTACTCTGGCATTTGTATTCTCTCCAGATGTTTCAGTTACCTGTATTTTAACTTCAGAAACAAAGTCATCCCTTAAGTATGCATTGCATGGACATCGTACAATGAGTTTTAGAAACATAATTCAGGAAATTATTTTTCTGTATTCATATATCTTTTGAATACTTATTTAAAAGTATGATTTTAAAAAGATGTTTCTTAATCTTCAATCTTCCATCTTTCTGTATATGAAGGCAACTTAGAAAATTAAGTGAAAATAAACACATCTAATCTTCCATTCACATCTCATACAGCTAAGAAAGGACTTTTCTTTTCTGTTCCATGCACCTTGGCCAACAAAATTTGACAGTCTTCAGGCATTTGTGTGCTGCAGATTTTAACTCCAAATGAAATTGTTTAATTATAGGTTTTTGTCCTCATTCATGGGTTAGAATGTGTATCAGAAGTGTAGCGGAATAGGGATGCAGTGTTTTGTAAATTGTTACAAGACTGTGAAGAAAAGCCTTTCCATTTTGTTTTCAAAAGGGAGTTAGTTTTCAAGTTCTGATAACTATGCATGTGTTAATGGAAGAATCACCTTGCATTGTTTCTCAGAATTTAGGAAATACAGTAAAGCATATAAGCATTACAGACACAGCCTCAACAGATCTGCATTTCTTTCTCATGAGGAATACATTTATTTTCATGAAGTACTTTGACAGGTAGATGGATTGAATGTAAATGGATGTGCATATAAGCTTTTCTCTCTCTGCTGGGTAATTAAAACATAAGACAGAATATTGGATTCTTTAAAATTCTTTATTAAAATAGAGAAGTGACAGAACATTGACAAATGTTTGCTTTTGATTGCTTGTGATTTCATTAGGAGATAAAACTGTGGAGACCAAAACTTTCAGAATACTTGGTTTGCCTCCATATCTGGAGTAAATATCACTAAGTATCAATTTTTTTTTTTTTTTTTTTGCTAGCGATATTGCCTACAACCAGGGTTCTTTAGAAAATGTAGTTTATTATTGATTTTATTTTGTTATTCTGTTTGAAAATCCAGAGACAGGATGTGTCAACAACTTGTTCCTGCTACATCCAAACAACCTCTTTTTGAAGATATTGTCAAATCACGAAAAGACTTGTATGTTCATGGAATAGGTCCAGATTATTTTTTCAGATGTTACGGTAAATTGGTGAGGAGATGTTTTTATTGATCTAATACTTTGAAATGCTCTGCATGTTTATCCATCTTATTGCTTTAACTTAATATAAAAATTGCATAATTACCATACAAGAATTGTATTTCGTAAGTATCTTTTGTCATTTTGACTTGCTTTACTTGCCTCTCAATTGGAATTTACCAATATTACAAGAGCTTGATAGAAAGAACAATGGTAGAAAATTGGTCCCTATTAAGGTAAAAAATATATATTTTTTATTAAAATAACAAACCAGAAAATTTCATTACTTCATGGAGTCCATATGTATTTTCAGATTTCCTTTTTAACTATTTGGGTATCAGATGTTTTAATTAAGCATTTTGAAGTTGAATTATCTTCTGAGTAACTTATTTTTCTGATAGGCCTTTTTAAAATATGAGATTTTTTTGATTACAGTGAAATGTTTGCCTTCCATTATGTAGAATATATGTAATGAGTAAAATTGGATTAGGTAGAAAAGGCATTTATAGTAAAATCAGCTACATTATAAGCTGTCTGTTCACAAGTCACAATTCTGTCTCTTACTTCTAGTTCTGTTATACATCAGCTAATTATACTTCTGTCCTCAGAGTTAAATTTCACAAGTACAGCAGATAAGACATTATTAAGCATTGTTTTTTGCTTATGGTCTTCCAAACCTGATAGTACTGAGATTTTCAGGATGTGCCTTTTGGACCAGATGTTTCCTGGGGAGGGCCTTCTCATAGAACAGCCAGTAAGAAAAAGTACTTACCTAGTTTTGATTACCAGCATGTTGGAGTTGTGATGTTTATCTGGTACCCTCTATAGTTCTTAACATATGCTGTTAGCACCAAGGCATAAGAGTGGTGCAGGTATAAAATATAAAATACAGATGAGGCAGTTTCATTGCAAAATAATGGGGATTTCAGAAGTGAGAATGAATTCTGTCTGAATTCTAGGCACGAAGAAGTAATGGTCATTAGTAGGATTTTGGTGAAAACTAAAGAAATAAGAAAAAAAGACAATATTTTGTGAGCAAAATTCAAGTCTGATATAATGAGGGTGATCTGAGAAAAATTAAAAAATCTGTCCTAAAATATCTGTTAGTTAGGAACATTTGTCTAGTTTTATCTACCTGTTAGGAAGAAAGTACTTTTTAAACCAAAGCTAATTCTCATTTGGATGACATTTTAATAAAAAATAGTTATAGTGAACCTAATTATTAAACTTAAATCATAATAGTTAAATGATTCTAGCCTCTATTGGTATCTCAGTTCCAGCACTATTTAAAATTTATGAAAAAAACCCCAGAAATAGATTTAATATAGAAAAATTATCATGCTGTGTAAAATTATAGGATCATAAAGATATTATTTGATGTATTCTTTAAAAAGAGAAACTGAGTACTAAACTACTTACTTGAATGTATTTGTTTGTGTTCTTAGCTTGAAACAGATGCCAGCTGCATGTTAATCCGTGGAAATCCATGTTATGTACCTAAAATACTAAGTCTCCATCAAGCCAAATGAGACTATGTAAAACTTGCCCTCTTAGGACATGAGGTCTTATGAAGGTCTGCTTGCTGCACTGATGAACAGATTTCTTTCAGCTTTTCCTGGATCTGCTGAAAGTAGCAATATCAATAAAAATGTGCTGGCACATGTTTTGTTTTTGGCCAACATCCTTGCTGTGTACCAAGTCTGCAGCAGGCTTGCTGCTAATGTGTGCTTCTGCATTTTCATTGCTGATACCCCCCGATGGCTGTGCTGTCTCATACTGCAGCCCAACATTCTTTTGCCTGGGGAGATACACCAACAATTCTTAAAAACTGCTAAAAGGCTTTTAAAGAAGTGGCTTTGCTGAAGGACTAATTTATTAAATCTAAGACAAATCTTAAAAGGTAAATCTACTCATTAACGGTTTTATAGCTCAGTCATTTATTTGGGAAGTGGTGTTATGCTAGGCTTAAAGAATCAGGTGTAGACAATTTAAATTACATAAACCGAAAACAAAGCTATTTTAAAATATTTCATTTAAATGGACAAGTTGGTTTATTTCTTTAAGCCTTAGAAAGTCTTGAAAGAAAAACATAGACTTAAAATTGCAACATTCAGCATTCTGACATTTTCTGTTCACACATGTTCTTCAGTGCATAATAGTAACTTTATTTTCTCGCAGAGTATATAAACCGAGGCATAGCCCCCAGTAGTAAGGCAATGAATGTTTAAAGCATTTATGAATAAAGCTACATCAAAGGGTAATTAGGTGATTAGAATGGTACTTTCTTTGAGAGAGCTAATTTAAAAAACTCTATTGCTCCCAAGCTTAATTATTTTAGTAATGCATACATGTTAACAACCTCAAATTCGTTGCAGCCAGTTCCTTTTTTAAAAAAAAAAAAGTATGAAATTTGAGATTTCTGTCACTAGCTTTATTTCCTTTTACATAAAGGAAGCTTTACTAAATTTTGATCTTAATAGTTTTCTTTTTTGTGTACTTTTTACATCACAACCAGATATTGAGATTTTTTTAAATTATTATCTGCTGTTGTGCTATATGTGAATGCCAGAGTATTTTGATGTGTTGTGTGGTGGTTGCACAAGCTGCTGCTCACTGTTATATCAGAGGTGACAGGCAGCGATGCATCAGCTTCCATTGACAACCTCTGTTATCCCTTGTGTAGTTGTGAAGGCAGGAGTAATTTATGTCTTTAGCTAGCCAGTCTATTGCCACCTCAGTGCTGCAGAAATAGTGGGATACATGCAGTTGTAGCAGGTTGCTGTTTCTTTGTGACATCACCCTTTTAGTTATAACTAAATGAATAAAAGAAGTTTTTGTTTATTTTTTTACAGCTAAAGCTTAAGTTCTTTGTAAACATTTCTTCATCCTATTATAAACACTTTCCTGATATCATGTCACTCTGATAAGCAGGAAAGTACAAGAGAAAAAAAAAAGAGGTTTCATGGTTTCTATACCACGACAGTTTTGTCATCTTTACTTTATCTAAATTAATAAGTAGAATTTCAGGTTGCTAATCTACTTCGGTCACTTGTTTGTTGGTGATGCCAGAATTTCATTACTTATTAAAGATTTCTCATGGTTCTACACTGTTCTTTTCCCATTTTCCCAATAACAGATAAAATCAGAGAAGAACTAAACACAATTTTGTGGTATCAGACCATGTCTTTCCTGTCTGCTTTAAAACTGTAGAAAAAACAGTTAGCATTTCAGGAATAATATTTTTAAATTTCTGATGCTTAAATATTTAAGCCAGGTGAAAAAAAAGGTGAAAAAAAAAACCGGAGAACAAAAGATTAATTTTTTTCTTCCCCTTGAAATCAGTATCAGCCTCTTCGTTCACCTTATAGAAAAATGTTGACATCCCATCTTTCCATTTTGTGATCTGATGATAGCACTCTCACTGATGTCAGTTAGGACCATTATATTAATATGCAGAGAACATATTTCAATTCTTTTTCCATGAAAATTCAAGGAGTGAGAGAAGCACTGAAATCAATGTGTAACAGTGTATATTACTTAACTCAATATGATCGCTGATAACCAGTTTATAATGCTTACATTCATCCATTCTCAAAAATGCTGTTAGCTGTATCAGCCTAGAAAATTGATTGTCTTTTTTTTTCTTTTCCTGTGATTTTCATAATCCTAGATTGTACGTATCAGCGAAAAGGACTTCATACCTTTATTAAAACCTCAGTATCTGCATTTATATTTATAATGTTAGAAACATAACATTGAAACCTGCAAGTTGTGAAGGATAAAAAGTCATGTTTAAATAGAGAAACTAAATTACTCCTTCCAAGAGCCAATAAAACTGAAAAGCATTCATTGTAAAAGTAATAAAAACTTATGAGTCCCATTTTATTAAAACTACTATCCTCTTTCCTGATGGAGCTGGATTACTTAAAGGATAGACTAGTGACATTTTATGTCTTGTAAGGGGTTTATGTCTAAGGTGAGGTCTCCTGAAATTAATATAGTCATTAATACCACTAGCTGAACTAATCCATTGAATATTTTTAACTCTTTGAGTACCCACATACCTTGACTGAGCTATAACGAAGATGTGATGACAGACAGGGGAAGAAAACAGGGGATAGTGATGGGTAGGCCGACACTGATTTAAATGGAACAGATAATGGAAAAGGGTCAACCATTGTGTACAAACTGCACAGTATTGGTATGAAAGCAAGAAGAATGAGGTCCAGGGGACAAACTTTTCTCTTGGTTTGAAAGAGAGAAAAGCACAGGAAGTTAAGAATAAAAGTATGTGTCATCTGACACTAGTAAAAGTTCTTTTTGATATCAGTGATCAGACATCTACCACTGAATTGAGTTTGCATGACCAGGTTTTGGTGGCAGGGGGACTACAGGGATAGCTTCTGAGAAAAGGTGTAAAAAGCTTCCCCAATGTCCACCAGGGCCAATGCCAGCTGACTCCAAGATGGGCCTGCTGCTGGCCGAGGCTGAGCCCATCCATGATGGTGATAGTGCCTCTGGGATAACAGATTTAAAGGGGAAAAAATCCTGCTGAATGGCAACTTCATCCAGAGAAAATAGCAAGATTGTGTGAGAGAAACAACTCTGCAGACACCCAGGTTAGTGAAGGAGGAGGAGGAGGTGCTCAAGGTGCCAGAGCAGAGATTCCCATGCAGCTCATGGTGCAGACCCTGGTGAGTCAGGCTGTTCCCCTGCAGCCCATGGAGGAGCCCCCACTGAAGCAGGTGAATGCCTGAAGGAGTCTGTGACCCTCTGGGAAGCCTGTGCTGGAGCAGGCTCCTGGAAAGATCCATGGAGAGGAGCCTGTGCTGGATCAGGTGTTCTGGGAGGCCTTGTGACCCAGTGGGGGACCAACAGTGGAGCAGTGTGTTCCTGGAGGACTGCACCCCATGGAAGGGACACACACTGGTTCAGGGGAAGAGTGTGAGGAGTCATCTCCCTGAAGAGGCAGGAGTGGCAGGGACAATGTGTGGTAAACTGACTGCAGCCTCCATTCGTGGTCCCCCTGCACCACTGGAGGAGAGTTGATAGAGAATTTGGGAGTGAAAGTAGGCCCAGGAAGATGGGAGGGGAAGGAGAAAGATGTTCTAAGATTTGGTTTTACTTCTCATTATTCTGCTTCGGTTTGATTGGTAACAAATTAAACTAATTTCCCCATGTGCCTGTGACGGTAATTGGTGAGAGATCTCTCCCAGTCCTTATCTCAACTCCTGAGCCTTTCATTCTATTTTCTCTCCCCTGTCCAGCAGAAGAGAGGAGTGATAGGGTGGCTTTTGTGACCACCTTGCATTCAGCCGGGGTCAGCCCAACGAAACTGCTAGAGTAGTCAGAAGTCTTCTCTTTCAGGCATTCAAGTAATGTCATTGAAAACTACACATTATAAAATATTGTGGTGTATATAAAATGACCAAAGGAAGACTTTCCTGACCAAAGGAAAACTTTTGATCTGCTTGTGTACCACATAACATGAAAAGCAGAAAGGGCCCATTTTTCCAATGAGTAGAACTGTATCACCAGTTTTTCTTCAGTGGGACCTTATTCTATGGCTTTGGCATTTATGACTGTAAAACTTAGAAGCACCTTCTTTTAAAAACTCTTATTATCTGTAAATAGCAATATAGGAAGACAAACTGAAAGAAAACTGTGTTCTGAATGTGCAGCAATTACCCAGAAACTGAAAGTTTATACTATTAGTTAGCCTATATTGAATTTCTTTGCTGTTCATTATGAAATCTAGCAAATAACTGTCTATGGTATACATGTTGTTTTTGAATAAAATTGTTTTTCTTCTAATTCAAAATGATGTAAACAAGCAAGCATAAAACAGAGAGGTATCATTTAAAGCTGATTAAGTAATGGCTTGAATTTTGTAAAGGTGCATTTTTATTTGGCTAAAGGTGAAGAAAATCTCATAAAAAATCTGGTAAATTGTTGAGTCTTACCATTGATTAGTACAGGATTAATTTTGTGTTATCAGAAGATCTTAGAAACTGTCTTCTGTGTCTTTTAACTTGTAAAAACTTGATGTCATGAAATTAATCTTTAGAATCAGTTGGTTTTCTGTCAGCCCAGTTTGTACAAGACGAGCTATAGGAGCTGTCAGATAAACCACAGCGTTTCAAAATGCAGCAGATATTCCATAGGTAATCTATGAGATATAGATTATATCTCATAAAGAGATTTCAGTTCCTCCTGTCTATATCACTTAAAATCACAGTAAATAAGCTCAAACAGACAGTTGTAAGAAAAGCACCTTTGATATGCATGTCATAGCAAGTTTAAAAGTAAAACTTTGAATTATTTACACAATGTGTTTAAAACTATTTCAACCCATGAAAAATATTAAATACTGTTTTGTTTTAAGAAGTACTGGCTAGGCAAATAGCCTCTTTCTGATAAAAGAAAATTTATATTTAAATTATTTCAGTACTTAAATACTCATGGTTCATTAAAGAGGAAGCCAAGATATCTAAAATTTATCATCTGTATCTATTGAACCTCAAAAAATTTGTGACTAAAGTGTTCTTTCAGATTTCTTTTCCTAATATTGATCATTAGATGTGTCATCATGAAATCAGTGGTAATATTTAATGTTATTATGTGAAATTCACAAGTATTTTCATTAGCCAATATTGCAAATTTGCGTCGCTTCTTATTGGAACACACAGGTTTGTGATTACAGCTGAAGTCCTTTAGTAACCTAGGTATAACATTGTGAATAGGTCAAAATATAATTTATGAGTAGTTAAAAGAAAAGTTAAGTATCTCTTTAGATATAGAATGTTATTTATGAAGTGAGAAATTTGAGATAATGTTTTCATTATATGAAGGATTACGGACATGCTTCACTATAAAAGCAGCATTTTCTGAAAATTAAGCATATTGAAAGTGAGTCAGTTGTACTTTCAAAATTCTGGCCTTCTTGGCTTTGGGTATATGCTGCTAATGGCAGAAACCCATCACAGTTTAAAGTGATTCACAAAATTAGGTGTTAAAAAGAACAGTACAGTGACTTACGGCTTAATATTTCATTTGTTCTCTTGATGAATTTAAAGGTCAAAACAGGTTGGCATGAAATGAAATAGCAGGCTGAAAACAATGGTCAAAATGTAAAAATCATATGGAACAGTTCAGGCTATAAGGTGTGGAATCAATTGTTGGCTAAGGCACTACAACAGCAATAGTGACAGGGCTATGTATAGTACCTACAGTTGTGCAACGTAACATGAGGAGCAATTTAGACATTAGTAGAGCTGGCAAATATTGTATGTTGTCAGGAATTCTGTCCACATCAAAGGGACAAGACCTCCTATGCTAATGATAGCAAAGTTTGATTCTCCGTGTCTTGAGAGACAGGATGAATATCCTTTCATCCAAGCTGCTTTTTCAAGTAATTGATTGTTCATTTCTTAGCCTGTTTTTATGAATGCTCTAGAAAAAGCATTGTGACATGCATAGCTTTTTGTTTGTCAAAGCAGAGGGTCTGTCTCTTTTTTCAGCTGCAAGCCTTTCGCGACTTTGACAGGCAATGCCCATCAAGGAGTTTCTATCCAAATTCTAATTTTTGGAGTGAACAACATTTCTTGCTTCCACTTCAACCTTGGGTTTCCCGGGTTGTCTGTAGTACTGAAAGCTGGCAATAAATATGTTCCAGCATGGTCTGGCAGTATGTAGCAGCCACACAGAGTTTCCAGGAGTGGGCAGAGGAGCCAGTTAGGGCTACAGTTGTGTTTTATGCTGGGGAAGACAGGAAGCTGTTGAACAATGTGATATGGGGAAAAATAGTTGTTTTAGCTGGAATTTAAGGCTTTTGGGGCTTCTTTGGTTATTCTGAAAATTGTCAGGAAGTAGTGCTAAAACTTTAAGAATTTTCCTTTTAAATACTTTTACATCTACTTAAATTTGTGGACTTTTTGTTCAAATAATAGAGAAATGTGTCTCTCAAACTGTCTTATTGTATTGACTTCTTGCCTTCACCATAATGCCATTGCTACATTGTGTTTTGCTGTCCTTCCCTTCTTTCGATGCTGATGTCTTCTACTTTTTCCACTTTGGACTAAGTGGAAGATCTTTGGGGTATTTTGCACTCGGGTGTCACATAGAGCTGGAAGCCAGGTTTCCTGCAAAGTTACGATATACCCCTCTAGACATCTCAGCTTCCTCCCCATTTTCCCACCTTTTCCTTCTCCTTGGCAGTGTTCTAAATTCTTTTCTCTGCCATCTCCCACAGCAATAACTCCATGTCTTTCCCTGGTTGCCACTGCTTTGTAACTGCTATAATACTTCTAGTTTCCATCTAACACATTGTATAATACCCACCCACCACTATGCTGTGAATTCCAACCCAAAGGGGAAGAACTATGACGTGGCTCCTCTGGCCCCAGCAAAATCCATGTGGAACATAGAATGATTCTAGTTATTCTATAGTCTTCTCCCATGAGGGTATTTAATTTCAGTGTCTCCCCTGCTGCTGATTTTCCTTACATTTGCAAGAGCTTAACACCGTGAAACTTAATACATTGACATTTCATACTCCTCTGCTAAATTAGGTGAAAATTGTTCAACAAATTAAAAGAAAATTTTCAGCCAGATAGATCTGTGAAGGTAAGAAATGGAATCATATAAGAGTTGATTCCTTTTTTACTTCATGAATCAAATGCTGTCAATCTATCCATCTATCTATCTATCTATTGATATGTCACTTTTGGCTTAGGTTTCTTCAGACTGAAAATTGCCCGAAGCTACAAAAATTTTCTAGGGTAGTTTGAATACACAGCTACATGTTATGCTTTTCACTAAATATTTTTGGCTGTTGTCAGACAAGATACTAGTTTAGGTGAACAATCCTTATTTTCTTAAACTAAACTACAATGGAATTGGTAAGACAGAGATTTTTTTTCCTTACAAATTGTACAGGAGACTGGTGGACAGATAGGAAAAATTATGTAATTGTGTGGTAACTTACTCTGTTAGAGCTGGGCACCAAATTGGCCAAATTAAAGAACTATTAGGGAAATACAAGGAAAAGAGGGATGAAAACAAAACAGGATTAAAACCAAAATCTACAGATAAATGCATGAGGCTGACCACAAAACTAGAAGGTCTGGTCATCTGACCAGAGAGCCTTCAAAACTATTTCGTTTTTTCAGTCTGTTATAAGCATTTTAATAACAATATAAGTGTCTAGGCAGCTGTTTTTCATTTTTGAGCATTTTGTGAACAATAAAGACAGTTCACAAAACTTCAATGTGATACGTAAGTTGTTCCCTTTTTTAGCACTTTCTACCATTAATGGAAATGATGGGGGAAAAAAAAAAGATTATTTGTCCTTCTTACTTATGGAGTAGTTTATTCTGTTACAGAAGTATTTTTTAGGGCTTTTTTGATCATTCTAGTTCTCAGTCATTTCACATACTGACAAAAACATTTATTCTATCTGTGTGTTCAATCTCTTTATTTTATTTTTTGACATTGGTCTCTCTCTGTTGGGATTCACATGTGTGCATATTCTTAGATTTCCTTTGTGCCTAAATATAGTAATACTGCTTGTTCTTAACCTATTTTCTCTTAAGATTATGCCCTTGTAGATTCAGATTCACTTTGAAGATTCCTGGAGTAAACTCTGCCTTTAGAGCTAAAAAGTTGACCCATACTCATACTTTGCTCTAGTTATTCAGTGAACACCAGATACATATACTTTATATGCATTTGTCATTTTGAGATTCTGTCTGTTTGCTATGTATTTTTGAGTGGTATGTGTAGGTTACTGTTGCTCCTCTGTTTAGCTTTCAAGTGGTATTTGTATTATGTCTTTTCCATCTGAATGCTATCTTGTCTGGGAAGAATAATCATAATCTTACTCATAGTAATAACTTTTTTATAATACTTCATTTTAATAGAATAGAAATTGGATGAATATATGTTATCTTTTCTTGTCATTCAGCATTGATCCAATAAATCAGATACAGACGTAATCCCTACTGGGCAAATTCTACACAAAGAGAAAATTTAATATAAACTGAAAATCATGCTCACTGGTAAGTAGCTGGCACAAATATTAGGTGTCAAATAAATTTAAAAAGTCTTTTCTCATCTACCTTAAGACGATTTCTCAGAACTTTTACAGACCTATAAAATTATCCTTATATATTTTTCTACTCCCTATATAAAGCACACCTCCGTAAATTGTGTAAATCTAGAAATTGTAAATCTACAAAAGATATAAAAATATAGTATTGAAATATTAATAAAATGAGGCTTGATGAAGAATTCTAGTGAGCTCTTGTGCTTCCCTGAGAAGGCAAGAGCTTTGAAGAGAATCTGCCTTGACCATCTCTTTATAAGGTGCTCCTGAAAAAGACCAAAAAGTTTTTAAATTCGTAAATCCAGCATATACTGGGTAATTATTGATAGAGAAAAAAACCCAAACACACCACATAGCTAGCTTAGGCAAAACAACATAAACAAGATTTCAACATTACTCTTTCCATGCACAGTGAGTCCTTGAATGTAGGTCCTTCATTCATGGTTGGTTTCAACTACTACTTGAGTTTCTGGTATTAAGAAAATTTTGAATCAATGCCTCTGATCCTTACTAATTTTCTTTCTTCTCTGACACATGTGCCCTGCTCTTGGCATGCTCTGCTCTGCCATACCTTTCTGCCTTGGGGCATTCCGTCCCTTTAGTGCTCACTTGGCCAGTATGATGGCACACTCTACTCCTAGCTCCATGTAATTTTATCTGACTCACTCTTCTTGAAGAGAAAAAATAAACAATTAAGAACTGTCATGGGTTGACACTGGCCCGATGCCAGGCACCCATGAGAGTCGCTTGCTCACCCTCCTGTGCCACAGCTGGGCAGAGGACAGAGGGAAAAAAAATAACGAACGCTTCATTAGTTGAGATAAGGACCAGGAGAAAACACTTAAAGGGCAAAACAGGCTTAACTTAAAGTGAGAAAGTGAATTTATTGCTAACAGAATCAGAGGAGGATAATGAGAAGTAAAATAAACCCTTAAAATGCCTTTTCCCCCAGCCCCTCCCTCCTTCCCACTGACAGTGTAGGGAAACAGGGCATGGGACTCTGTGGTCAGTCCATCACCGAGATTCTCTTCCACTGCTCC
>VWZT01013818.1:134325-294757 GCA_013397055.1 Pachycephala philippinensis
GGCCCAGGGGCTGCAGGGGCACAGCTGCTCCACCATGGGCTGCACCACGGCCTGCAGGGGAATCTCGGCTCCGGCGCCTGGAGCACCTCCTGTCCCTCCTTCCCCACTGACCTTGGTGTTTCCATGTTGTTCTCCCTCACATATTCTCACCTCCTCCACTTCTCTGACTAGAAGCAAAACCCTGTGACTTTGCTTTGATTTTCTTCTTAAATATGTCATCACGGAGGCCATCACAACCTCTCGCATTGGCCCAGTTTTAGTCAGCAGCATGTCCGTCTTTCAGAACCATCAGAGACTGGCTCTGCTGCACATGGTGGAAACTTCCAGGAGGTTCTCACAGGAGCCACCTCCATGCTACCAAAAACCAGGCTGAGCAAAACCAATACAAGAACAATATAGTAGGTCACAGCTGTCACAGAAGCCATAATTTAAATGAAAAGTAATTTCAAAGTATAAACTTTATGTTATAAAGCAGGACTGAAGTGCTGAGAAACTCATCCCAGTATGTTTTCTTGGAACACAAGAAATATAGCTCCATAGGTATTAAATAGATATATAATTTAGCATAAAGTTGCTGATTCTAGTGTAATTCTTTATTTTGGCATATTAGCAATAAATGAGTTCAAATAAATTCAGTTGGTAATTACAAGGAAAAAAAGATTACCAGCACACACCCCACTGAAAGCTGATATTTAGAAATGTCCATTTTATGACCTAACAATTCATGTATGTAACTTGATGTATTGAGATTAATCTACCATAGCAGTTTATATCTCTGCAAAATTGGGTTGAGAACAACAACCTTTGATGTTGAGTATAATTCTTTGAAACAATATTACAACAGATGAAGAGTACCAGTGCTTTTGATGTCACAATAAGGGAAACGTTTACTGAATCTGTTACAAGGGGAAAAAAGTCTACTCCTAGCAGAATGCCCACTTATTTGTACCATATCACTAACAGTCAATGAAAATCCAACATAACTAAAAAAGAAAGCATTGCAGATGTTGTATTTTATGGGGTTCACATTTATTTTTTCCCTTCAGTAAATGAATTTTAAGAAATAAGGAACTTTTTTAACAGAATAAAGACATGAACAGTATTTAAGAACAAAACAAACTCACATCAATCTGCCCAAACTGCAACATGTGGAAGAAGCGTCATGTGTTTTTCCCCTGGTGAATCTCACTTCCAAGAGATAGGCCTTCAGGGACTGAGTCACAAGTTACATTTGTATTGTTTTGTGTAATACCTCCAAATAATTCATTATCCACCCTCCAATAATTCCGGTGACCCCCTTTTGTTCCTCTGAACACTTTTGGTCTATAAAACATCCTGTGGTAATGAGCTTCTCATGGTAATAACAGTTGTAGTACTGATGTTGACAGTATTTCAAAGTTGAAGTGGAAGTTTGTAGCAGACATGTCTAAATTTAAATATTGTGAGTTTTTTTCCCTTGACTTTGCTGCATATTTGTATTTGCTGTCCTCTGGATCAGGTTTTTTTTAAATTTGTTTATTTATTGGTTTAGTCAAATGTCTATGTAGCACAGTAGAAAAGCAATAAGCAAAACTCAGAAAATAGCTATGTTCTTTTTCGTAAGTGTTGAGCAATTTTACTTGTCCTTAGTGTTGAGCTAATTTCCTGTCTGGCAGGCACTAGCAGTATTTCACTTTTTCATTAAAAACAGAGAGAAGGAGAGAGAGACATATAAAAAAAAAGTAAGTGAGGAAGATGTAATAGATGATATAGATTACAATACTAATTGATGCAGTGTTGTAACATGCCACTGGGATAGTGTATAAAGCCTTCTGCCTTTGAAAACTGCAGTTCAGTTACTGCTGTTTGGGTACATGAACAGTGGTAGAATTTACTTTTTTCCTAAGTTATTTGATGGAATTAAGATGAGAGGAAATGATCTTTCAGTTACAAGAACTGCTCACTGAAACTACCAAATGTCAGTACATGATTCCTTCCTGGTGATTTTCCACTACAGAACTGGAAGCAAAATGCATTTTAGTCGTAGATGGAAATGGCTGCTCTCATGATGCTCCTCCCACTCCCTGCTAGCAAATCACGTTTATAAATCATTTATCTCACATAAATTGCCATTCTCCAGTTTGTCCATCATCATGTTTTGGTTTTAGAAAGAGCTGTTAATGAGGTGCATTTCTTGTTTTATGTTACAAGTTTGCATAAGTATTTCTGAAGTCATTTTATTGAAGAATGAAAATTGCCTGTAAAGCCAGTGGTTTTTCACTTCTATGAAAGTGAAATGTGCTCAGGAAGTGCATTTCATTGTGTAAATAAGTGTTGTAGCAGTCAAACCCCTTTAACTGCTGGCCACTGCCTTCCTTCACCCTGTTTGCTTACTACTCTCTTTCAAATGTTTAAATTCACATCAGATGCTGAATAAGCTCTTGCAGCATTCTAAGGCATCAGGAAGCTAACCAGGCCACCGAAATAAAAGTGCCTTTGATAACTTAGCATGCTGAAATTGCTCAGTAATGGGCCTGATAGGCATCAAAACCAGAAAAATAGTAGGTAAGGGCCCTAACTAACCTCTAGCAAAGCTGGCTTTGAGGCATATCTTTGATATGTATTTGCTACGTTCAGTTTAGATCTGCAGCCCAAAGTACGTGCTTGGCCTCATCCAGGAGGTAGTACTGTTCAAAAAAGTATTTTTACCTTGCAATGGATAGCACTGTACAAAAAAAGGACTTCATTGATAAGGGATGACCTGCCTGAATCAGTTGATGCTAATGAGAACCATGGGAAACCCAAGAGTTAGTTTGCCTCATCAGAAGCAGAAATGCAGCTGAGAAAGGATGACCTACACCAAGCTTGTACCAAAAATCAGTGTTCATTTTGTGGAAGAGGTGGGTCTTGTTTAAAAAAATTAATCTCATTTCTGGATATTTGTTTAAATTGCATAGAAACTTCCCAGTACCTTGAACAGAGAAATCAGTTTGAACCAGGATTAGAGGGCAAGATATCTATCAGGTATGCTATTGCTTCGTGTTTCTGCCACTAAATATAGAAATGAGTGCATTTTTGCAAGCTGTGCATTTTTGGCAGAATGAACTAATATTCTTTCACTTTAAAATTTATCAAGTATTAGGAGTTCACAGACCCCACTCATGTCTTTGCCCAGGGGTTGGCCATTCAGAAATGGAATAGAGATGAGGGACTTTCTACCAAAAATTTAAAGTCTTTCACTGGTGAAGCTGTCCTTGGCTTGAAGTCCAGTGCCTGGTTTGGAAACTTACTTGTGTGAGATACTGGTTAGTGCCAATTGCCTCACGCTAGCAACTGTTAACCAGAACTTTATTGGTATCCATGTTGAAAATTTGAATTTTTCCACAATTTAATTTAAATAAATGTTATAAAAGATAAACGACAACTTGGAAATAAACTGTATAAAATTTGTGTGTTTCCTTCATGCCAGATTGTTTTCATTACAGAGTTTGGTCAGATACCCATTTTTTTCTAAGTGCCTTAGTATCTTGAATCCAGCCAGTTTTAGCTAATTAGTAATTCCTGTAAGTATGTTTTCTTCTTTCAGGAAAACCATATGTTTAGGGACAGTTTTTAGTCTTCAAAACTGTACGTGTTCTCCAAGTGCTTCTGGACTGTGTGTGATTATCGAAGCATTTATGTCTGGTGATAACTTTTCTGTTGTCAACCCCTTTTTGGCTAATGGTTGTATTTCAGTAAATGGGGATAGTATTTGCATGATTCTACCTGTTTCGCTCTAGTTACTGGATTCAAAAAGTACAGATTTGAAAAGGTGAATTATAGGTGATTGCTTTTATGTATTAATGGTGCCTATGGAGGGTCTCATTAACACTCACAGCATGGAAAATTCCTGCAGCTATCCTACAGAGCACTGGAAAACATGACTGCTGAGCAGGCTTTATTGTTTATGCTTCATTTTTCTAATTTATTCTCTAAAAGGGTATTTTTGCAACCTCCATATGACAAATAAGATAGCATATGGGAAAAAAAAAGACCTGGACAAAGGCAGCAGGAATGCTATTTTTTTTTATTTATCACGGGGGTGTTTTTTTATGATTTATTTTGGGAGTGAGGATTTAATTTTAATTGTATTCTTGTGAATATTTAATTTCCAAGCTGGCATTTGGTATATTATTAGAGTAGCAATCAGTGATAAAACATCTTTTTGCAATATTCACACTTGGGAAACTAAATTATATATGTACAATGAATATATATATTTTATCGCAGAGTTGTTTTTTAAGTTATATCATGTTTTATACATGTTCTTATGAAGTTATTAACCAAATCTAATGCTACTACTTCTTGTTGATATTTGAGGGCAATTTTGTAAAGGTAAACTATTTTAATATAATTAAAAATTATTCCTTTTTAGAACAAGAACGAAAAATATTTTTACACTAAAAAAAGGGCTTACTTCCTTCTCCTATCAGTAAGAAACAGGATATACCCTGCAATTCAGTGGTTCAATGTGTATATAGTAAGTGGCAAGGAGACCGTTTTCTTCGTTACATACCATAGTGCTTTGGATTGTTATCTACGATAGAGTATCTACCCCTTTCTGTCTTGCAATTGCATTCCTTGATGTTTAGCTGGAAGAGCTAAGTGGTTTTCCCGTGCTAGAAGTGATACTGTTGTTGCCCGATGAAATAGCCAGCGCAGTGGTACAGCAATGTTTGGGCACACATTACCCTGAAGACATCAGTCTTCTGTGATCGGCACGCAGTGCATCCGTTCGTGAACTGGGAAGTTGTACCTGGCAGCTGAGCCTGTGGCTGGCGTGCCACTGCATCAGCCACAGCTCTGTATGCAGGGTGCTGAAAACCTCTGCAGCATAACATACACTGACTTCAGATATAACCTTATCTTTTATAAAGATTAACTAATAGATAATATTGGGAATTTTTGAGTAGGAGTTTCTTTATTTTTTTGTGAGAGAAGAGAAGGGGCAGAAGGAAGGATGCAGGCTGCTTTATCCTTGGAGATGGTCATATTCCCTCTCACGAAAACTGGAAAGTCTTGTGTTGACTCTAACTTAAATGTTTCTTATTTTGTTTTCATGTTGGAATTTTCTGTTTTAAATTCTAATATTTGCATGAATAGTTCAGGAATACTTGTGTCTCTCTTAAATGTATCTTCTTTTCCAGCTTGTGAAATATACCAGTTGTTTAACTGGTTGTTTTTCCCTCCACGTATTTTAATAAAACGACATAAGCAAATTGTTTGTGAATATTTCCTTGTGAAGGTTGCATATTCAGTGTTCAGTATCGTGATTTTGCAGATATATTGTTACTGGATAAAGTCACAGGACCTTTGCTGATTGAATGCATCTGTGCTTATGTAAATAATTATGCATCTTCATACATTTAAAAATAATATCTTTACCTATGATTTTTTCTCTGATTTTTAAATGTTATGTTATTTGACTTAAAAAAGTAAAATAACTCCTCAAATTTCATATAAATGAGAATTTGGAAACTAGATGTTGCCATCTGTTGTTGACACCATGAAAATGTATGTGAGGAGCCTTTTGATTCCAGGTATTCCCTTTGCACTAACTCTTGATGTTCCATCTTGTATGTCTTGAATATTTTAAGGGAGAGAGCATATCAGAGAAAGATCTGCCAGGATTTTTAAATTCTGTAACTTGTGACTGTGGTACAATGAAGATGAGTCTATGGACTTAACATCCTCTGGGAAATTAAAACATCTGTCTGTGTCTATTCAAGAAAAGTGCAAAACCAAAGGTTTCGTGCCCCAATCACAAAAAAAAAAAAAGAAGAAGAAAGAAAAAAGGAAAAAAACCCAACTCAGACAGGTTTCCTCGGTCCTCCACTCCTCTTTGTTCTTACTATTTTACAGCTGGCAGCACTCTGAATGGATCACTGTGCTTGTCATAAGGCCTTTTTTCAGCACCGCGCAATTAAAAGATAAGGTTCCCTAGTCTCTAAAGCAGAAGAGACTGTGAAAGATATGACACTTACAAATGATCCCTGTCATTGATCAGGACCTTCCAGGAACATTTTAAATATTCATTGCTTAAGGAAACAGGCATTTTGGTGCTTCTCATTTAGAGAAGACTTTCTTAAAGTCAGTACTTTGTGGTGAGAGAAAAGGTATAAAGAGATTCTAAAGAAAAATTCTGTCCCCTACAAAAATTGTATCATATATTTTATGGGTTTTTTGGTTTTTGCTGGTTTTATTTTCTAGCCTGTATTAGTATCCACAGGGCAATGGCTGTAGTTTATCTCTTTATATCCCACTATATCTGATGTAAAACTAGAAAGCTTATAAAGCCCAAGGCAATATACACTGAAATGAAGGTGGGTTGCTGCCACCTAAAATACATTTGTTTAATATATTTTTAATTGATTCTGCCATCATTTTTCCTTTATTGGTCTGAGGCAATTAAACACACTCTTGCTTTGATTCTTGTGGAATTACTACTCTTTTGTAATCTAATTTACTGAATATATTTCTAATATTTATGATAAATGCTGAGAATAGCATACATCAAAACTTTATTTCACTCAGTTCAAAGAAATGTTTACTGGTGTGAATTTAATGGAAATTTTATAGGTCTGTAATTGCGCTGTGATACAAAGTATCGCTAGCCAAGTGTAGATAATGTGGTTTTTAAAAAATGCAACAGTTTTCTTGACTTCATTAGTTTAGGTGTGCCACATCTTAGAGCTACTCAGCAGTGTTGGAAGAGTTGAATTTAGCCCCCTTGAGAGCGAAGATAAAATGCTTTTTTTTGCATTCATCTAATGAATTGTAAAATTTTGCTGAAGCAGAACAGCTGCTGTTCCCTGTCCTCCCTCCCCTGCCCATTGGCATGATGGCCTCTTTTATGTGAACTTACTGCCCCAGCAACAAGCCAGCTGTGCTTGCCAGTATCCCAGCCTCTGCAAATGTCAGATGTTTGTACCCCACGCCTTTGGACAATGTAGAGACATTGTTAAGAAAAGGACATAAGAGGTGCTTCACTCTGTCCCTGATCACCAGGGATCACTGATTGCTCAGCATCTCTCTCCGTGGACTATGGATAGACTAGAGGAAAACAACTACAAAAGGCTGCACCCCAAAATGTGCCAGCCCATTTCATTACTCAGCACTGTGCTCTTGTTAGGGAGGGTGATGTTTCCACGCTCTCCTCCTCCACATTTTGTTGCCTTTACTAGCCTGACAATCCAAGTAATGGTCTTCTTTGATCAGAGCTAAAAATAACTCTTGGAAAATATACTGTCCCACTCCGATTCCCTTGGGATTTATTGACAACCTGGCAACTGTGGATCCTTATTTAGAATGAACTAAACCTCTTAATTTTAAGTTTGCTAGGACAATGTTGTTCATGGCTACATGGATAATTTACTGGTACCTTAAGTCAGACAAATTTCAGTCTTAGTAAACATATTCCTCTTTTACTTCTTCCATACTTAGATTTAGATCAGAATAAATTTTGTGGTCTCTAATGAAGAAATACTCAGTGTGTTTAATATTTTTTTTAAAAATGATCTGAGGTTTGTGTGAGATCAGCTTTTAAAATACAAATTTAAATTTATTTGGTGTGGTGTGGATTGGCTCTTTTAGGAAGATGACACCTCTTAGGGCTTGGAAGAGTGAGGTTGGACAGTGTGACGATTTGGCTGGGTTTGGGAAAAGAGATACAGTTTTGGCAGACTAAGTAAAGTGTTTCAGACATTTTTACTGATGGCTTGGCTAGGAGGCATGTCTAACAGGGAATGCTAGCCAAAGAGGAATTGATCTCTGTGTAGAACTTGGGCTACTTAACCAGGGAACTGTATATTCCTCTAATGTTAATTTTTCATGATGAAATGCTGTCCCACTGAAGTCAGTGAAAAATGTTGACCTAGTAGAGATTTTTTTTTCTTGCATATTGTAAAGATCTTCTACAGAAGACTGTGATCTAACCTGGGTGTACCTTTGATATTTTACTGTTTCTGTCTAGCTGCTTAGTTTCCAGCTGTGTGTCTTGGACTTCTTGAACCATGCAAGAATTAAATATACTGCTTGAATAGCAAAAGTGCATAGAGAGTACCCTGAATAAAATGCATGCTATCCTCCTCATCAATAGTGAGAGACATTTCATCTTCTTTGGAATTCATGCTCCAGTCATATGTAACTAACCCTGAATTTCGTGTAGTGAACCACACACTCACCCATGTAGCTTGTTTCTACCTGGGAGAGTAATTTCTTATTGATGATTCCCAGCATTAGGTCTGACCAATGAGTAGGAGAATATTTGGCATCCAGAAATAAAGGCATGTATTCCAAACTGTTAATTAAATTTAAAATTTTATTAACTATTTTTAGCAGTTAATTAACTACCTGTTTTCGAATGTGTGTTTTCATTCTTTATCCAGTGAGTTTTAAAGGAACTATATCAATTCTTGGATTTAGTAGTCATTAATTACTCGTTAAGTTTTCAGTCAGTGATTAGGGTTTCTCCATTTTTTTCATATCTGCTAAGGAAAAAAAGGCAATAAACTATGAGTGAAATAGTTCTAGCAATTGCATTTAACAGGACTTATGAAATGAGTTGATTCTTGGAATATTCTGATTTGCAACCATATCTACTAGTTTCTGGTGTCTCTCCCAATATTAGTGAACAAAATAGTATGCTGCCATAAATAGCAAAGGCTCTTGTTTTCTTCAACTAACTATATAGGTGTTAAAAATACAACTTAAAAAATGAAGAAGTCTTAAATTTGGATAAGAATAGTGAATGCCTGAGAAAGCCTTGGAGTACCTTCTTGCTGGAGCTTGAGATAAAAACCCAAGCCCTTCAGGTAGGTGAAATCTGTGAAACCTAATGGATGTGTATATTAAAAATGTTTGTGCTACACTGACAAGTTCAAAGGGCTTTTGATGACATAAAAGTTTTACTTACATCTTTATAGACTAAAGTCTTTCAGTGATGCAGAACTGGAAATGAAGTATCATGTGATGTTGAGGTCTTGAGAATAGAAGCCTAGGAGTGTCTGTCAGTATTTAATGGCTGTACATTCTCTCTGCTACCCCTCTGCCTCCATTTGTTTACTAGAAAGATTAGATGCTTTTTAGAGATTCTCAATTAAGTTACAAGCTTTTCAGGCTTTTATCTACACTGTCTCCTCAGTGATGGTGCCACTCAGTCTTACTTTTATGTGGGCTGAAATCTGCATGGTAACAGCTTTCAGATTCAGAACCATTCAGTCCGAGCCAGCAGTGCTCGGTTAGGGTGGCGACTCTTGTAAAATAGCCTAATGCTTTCAGGCCAAAAGCGTTCTTTAAGCTATGTGATATCATTATTCTGTCATTCCCCCACCCCTTTTTCTGCATTTTCACTAAATATAAATTATCCAACATAGACTCAGCTATGGTTACATTTTTTAATTAAAGGTTACATTTTTTAATTAAAAAAAAATGTGAGCAAGAAAATGGCATCCTGTTGTCAGATCTTATATCTATGCCTATTGCATATTGTAATACTGTTTGTTATGATATTCAGTGGTCCTCTGATCAACAAATTTAGTTACAAATATTCTATAAAGAGAGCTTGAAATCCCACCATTATCTTTTGAATCTGTGGCAGGCATTTTTTACCTGCAGGCTGCTTGCTCATGTGAAAGCGAGCACATTTTACATTTAAAAGCACTTCAGCTTTTTGCCTGGAGTGAGATTCTCTTGCAGCTGGCAAAGTCAGGATGACCTCAAGGCTTTAGGAATAAATATGTTTGCTATGTTTTCATTTTACTAAGTATGGAAATTGATAAAAAAATTGTCTTCTAAAAAATAAAACACCAAATATGCCCCAAAATGAAAACAACCACATGAAAAATGAAAAATGAAAATAACTTCCATCTGATATGCCATCTTTATAATATCACATAGCATATATAATTTTTTTAAAACCTCATTTTTGCTTATAAAACATCGTTGCAAGTCTCCAACTTTTAAGTCAACTTAATCTCTCTGTGCATCTATAAGTAAAAACATTTTGGGATGGGTTTATCCCCTCATGGATACGTGGTCAACATTTTTGAGATTATGATTTTAATTTGGCCTTTTATGAAGAGGAGCAAGATAAAATTTAACTGTTCAATCAGCAGTGAGTAATGTTTATGTAGTGAAGTTTGCTATTTTGTTGGGCAGACACAGTAATCGAATCAGTGTTTTTTCTTGATTTGATTGTGATTGATGGAGGAAATGTCAAAAAACGCAATTAAGGAAGAGAGGCTGTTATATTCTTTAGAACATGAAGCACAGTGTTAATGTAGTACGTATTTTCCAACAAAAGAGCATATAGTATAGATTCCTTGTCTTCAAATTTCCATTAATTTTTTTTGTAGCGTCTTTATGGAGTTTTTTAAAGAGATAAGGCCATTGATGTAATTGTGTTGCATGAAACTTGTATTTAGTTCAAATATTTTGAATGTGTTGTTTTTGTTTGAATGCATTTTCAGTCCTCCCATCTTTTTTTTTTTTTTTTTAATAATAGACTGTGGTTTGATTTAAAGCGTATAATGATTTTAAACTTTCATGAAGACCATTTTAAAAATCTGAGCTGCATGGTAATTCAATTACTTCTGATATTGATTAGGTGAGTGTGTTTGACTGTTAGAAAGCTGTTTTTCCTCTAAATTCTATTGATTTAGACAGCATACCCTAGACAGGTAGCAGTGGACTCCATTTAGTGTTGCAACATGCAAAGATTCTCATTTATTATGCTTTATTAAAGGATATTTTATTTATCATTTTGTCTACAAAAAATATTGGGGTTTTTTTCATACGAGTCCTAATCATATTCCTTCCTGTCTTCTTGGGTTCCAAAATGGGACCACCTCTTTGAGGCAACTGAGTTTCTTTAGGTTCATATAGCTTATCAAAAATAATTTCTAAATATACCAGTATCTTCAAAAATACATTACAGCTAGTGGTCTGAAGTACATTATGCAGTGTCTGTGATAACATGACTATGCTATGTCAGCAACTGAGCACATTTAGAACTATTATAGGCATCTTTTTGATCCACTGTCAGAAGAAAATTACTTGCAAAAAATTAACGTTACAAGTTTCATTTATCCGTATTAAAAGCATACCAAAAAAGTAGACTGTGTATCCGCAGAAAGGAGTTAATTCCTTAGTCATTGCTGTTATTTTCAACGAGGGCATAGTTCGTAGATTTCTCAGGCTGTTCAAGTTCTGATGAAATGGACTGCCTCATTACAACTTCAAAATTCTGTTCATGAATTCATGTTTATGAATTTTTGTTTTGTTTTTGTTTGTCTGGTTTTCTTAATTCCACAACAGTAGAGACAAGAATATTAATGAAACAAGAAAGTATCTCTGTGAACTTAAAAAAATTGTCAAAGAAACAGCCAAATAGATTGTTTAATATTATTTAGTCAGTTAAAAAATATGAATTAGCAAAACATTGATGGCCAGGTTTAAGAAGA
Organism: Pachycephala philippinensis; assembly: GCA_013397055.1. NCBI lineage: Eukaryota > Metazoa > Chordata > Aves > Passeriformes > Pachycephala > Pachycephala philippinensis. The sequence continues at coordinate 145,806 of VWZT01013818.1, forward strand.
TATTTCTGTGCCTAAATGCATGAATAGGAAAGTAGCATCTGGTTCACTTCAAGACAGGTACCTGTTTGCTGTTTGCATATGAACTTTCTCAGCTTTCACTGTGTCTGGGGATGACCTACTCCATGTCCAGGCTTAAGAGCAAAGCCTTCTGATTCCTGTAAGACAGTGAATTAACACAAGCATGTTCCTGTACCTGCTGTTGGGGAGAAGCAAGAACAGAGCAGATTTTTGAGGGGGACAAGCTAAGAGCACCCCGTGCCCTCGCTGAGAGATGCAGACATGGGGGCAGAGCCGAGATCGGGTATCATGGTCTGTCGACAGCACCAACACAGCAAGTGATGAGCCAGGGCCATCACAGAGCCCTGTCAGCAGCAAAAGCTGATGGGACCAGAGACAGGTGTGGAGACCGGCTACAGCAGGAGTGTCCACACTTTGAGGGGGCTTGGGACATCTGTCCTTAGCACGGCTGGGGCAGTGACTGCAGTAAAATGAGGCTGGGACAGAGTAAGGGGAAACCTCAGGGAGGCAAGTAGGGACATTAAGACCATTGTGTGCCTTCAGGGCCCAGACATTTGTCTACAAAAAAAGGCAATGCACCATTAACAGTCTGATGGTTGTATTTGTTAAGTGTGCTTTTAGAGACGAATGGCATCTTGCTTTTTTATCACAACATGTAAATCAAGTTTCTTAACAAAATTCCCATAGAACTAGCAAATGTGAGGTACAGGTTTTTGCCCTTCTGTTTAGAAACTTGCTAGTAGTTCTGAGGCATATATCAACACGGCATTTAGTAGTAGCTGGTACCTAATCTTTGTCTTTTGAACACAAATTATAAAGCCAAGTTTTTAAAAGCAGTTGAAAAACAGGTTGTTAGTCCCAGCGGGCTTTTTTTAAGCACTCAGGGTTTTGGAAAAGGGGGATTCTTTAATGAGCCCTTCTGGCATCTTAGTTTATGTACATAGATTAGATGGATTTAAGGATTTGCTTGAGTAGAAGCAGAGAGAGGTCATGAGTTACTTCTGCTGATCCTTTTTCCAAAACAGCCCAAATGACACACAGAAATTTTAAAACTAGAAGTGTAAGTTACCATCTGACCTGTTCGAGTCAAAACAGATATACATCAGAGATTTTAAATAATGCTGATAGCTTTGTCTGATGATATTTTTGCTCAGGAGTTGACAGGATACGTAGACCAATTCTAAATCTTCTTTCAAGATTATAGTAATATTATAAAAATCAGTATGTTTTCTTCAAATTTTTTGCACTTCTGGAGAAGTAAATATATATTGAGAATTGTGTTAAGACTGCAAAAATCGTACACGGACCATTACATTAGGGAGTACAGAAGATTATCTAGGGCTTAATTGGAAAAACGTCACTATTTTCCTTTCACCTGATAGTGATGAGAAATCTCTGGCATTACTGTCACTGCTTAGATCTCTGTACCTTTGACAGTGGTGATCTTTCAGCTTATGCATTTCCATTTCTTATACCTAAATCCATTTTTCATTTTCTCGTACATGAAAGCATAAAGGTTGGGGATTATTGGTGTAGTTCTATTACCATAAAAGTTAAAATGTTACTGATAATGAACAAGTAAGGATACAGAAACTCAAGAACTAGTGATATCATGAGTGTTTTGCTTTGTCAATGACTTTTTATTATTATTATTCATTTCAATAATATGTATTTTAAATCAATCCCTGTGTATATAAAATTCACAGAGGAAATGTTTTTGTTTTGCTCTGCTTCACTTTCTTCAGCTCAGAAGTGCTCCAATGTCAAACTACTAACTAAAGAAACCCAAACATGTACATGCCCAAGCTATGCACTTTTCTTGTGGATCTTCATTGATTTTGAAATTTTGTGTGCTGATTTCATTGCTTTGTTTTCCACCTGAAAAAACAATGATACAGAAATGTTCTTGTTTCTGGGATTGTATTTATTTCATAGAATCACAGAGTCATAGAATGGTTTGGGTTGGAAGGGACTTTAGAGATCATCAAGTTCCAACTGCCCCACTATAGGAAGGGAACCTTCACTTCCATTTATTTCTGAACTTATTAACTGGAGCAGCAGGTCTTCCACGGGGTAATGCAGTGTGGTCACATCAGCAGGACTCTGCAGTTTGCTGCTCTCAGCTAGAGTTCTGTGATTGAATTAATGTAAAGATCACACTGAAGGGCTTATATGCTCATTTTCAAGATAATGCTGCATTACAGCAAAGATACAATACTTCAGTCAAAGAGAAGGAACCTTCCTGAATCAGATAATATGATGGCTGGGTAATTTTGTGTACAGAATAGTCTACTTTGTCTTACTGTTGTTACAACAAAGAAAAGAAAAGAAAATACTGCTTACTTAAGGTTAAGTCTTCTTTTATGCGTGCTCCTTGAGTTTGTAAGATAAAAGTTTCTCCCATGGTAATTGTACATCTCTAACGTGGCTATTATTTCTGAACACATGATGGATAGCATTAAAACATTCAATAAGTAAAAAATTTACCCTTCTAGTACATGGAAAAATATTATCCTTATCGATGCCTTTGATTTAGAAATACCCATTATTGAAAAAGTGTAGTATGAATGACTGTCTTCTCAGAGAAACGAAAGAATATCAGTAGTAATGGTTGCAGTTTGCAAGACTAGTTTCTACTCTAATGATGTGAAGGTTTACAGTGTAGTGACCTATAAAACTGGCTCCCATCCAAACCTCCTGTTTCACAGTTGCTACTGGACTGTTTGCCTAGCAACATACTTAATGGACCCGTAGGGAATTTAGACTTACAGCTAAATGAGCGTAGAATGCTGAAGAGGAAGACCAACAGTTTAAGTATAGGAAAAAGGAAGAGAGGAAAGCATTTTGTCTGACAGAATCCTGAAACAGAGTCATTTTCCACAGAAACAGCTCCTTTCACTTGCTTTCTAGATATATATTAAAAAGTTCTTACTATAAGGGTAGGAAGGTAAGCATCTCTTAATTTTATTATCCTAAAGTCTCTTCTTATTTTTCTTATTTTTTTTTTTCTTTTTATCCCTCCTCACTTTCCCAATTTTAGTGAAGTCTTGGATGAAAAGAACATTTGAAAGTAAAATGAAAGGAAAAAAAGATAAAAAGAGCCTGGCAGAAATAAGCAAGGGTATCTCTGTTGACAATGGATGTCCTTGATTCTGTTTGTCAGTCTTTCAAAAAAGCTGCTATCTAATAAAGGTTAGAGCCTGACCACTAAATAAAAAAGGAAGAAAAATGTCATTAAATGTTTTATGTGGTGTCTTGGGTGATGTCTTAGATACAAATCAAAACAGAAATAAATTCTTTATATAGGGAGGTAATAGACAGTTGAAATCGAAATTAAGTTTTAGTTAATCTTTCCTCTAAATCTCCCTCCTAGATACAAATCCGAGTTTGTTTTTCAAAAGGCATGTTCTCTAATTTTTTTAAACTTACTAAATTAGAGGTTTTGCAGAGTTTCAAGTGACAGATAGTGGCAGACATTGTTTGGAGGTCAGTTGCGTTATTTTTTTTCATAACATATTAATCAGTTAAACTAAAAATACAACACCTATTTTATTGTGGCCTTTTGACACTGCATTATAACACTGAAAGAAAAGGTTCTCTGTATTTTGTTTTTTTAATTAAAAGAACTGTACTGTTTGAACTCTATGCTATAGTTCGACAGTACTTTGAGCTCAGGGGCTGAAATTGTGTTACTTGTAGGATGTAGACCAGATTATGGCAATAACTTAATGTCACTTTGAAAATCTGTTAGTACTGTTGTAAGATAATCATCAAGCTCTTCCCATGCAGAAACAATTCAGTTATAGGGCAATATTATTTTACATGCACTGCTGAAAAAAACCTGTCCATAGTACTTCAAAGTTTTGCTTGGATCTATAAATGGTCTGCTTTCATTAGGCATGGAGTCAAAGGCAAAAATGCCTAGCCCTCTTGTATCTTAGTGGCCTCTCTGCAGGTTGTGTTCACTGCCCTCTTTAATACCTAGATTTCCTTGTGAGGAAACTGGAATGAATAAATAGGGAACCTGAGCAGATTATCCAGATTAGATTATGGATTATCCAGGTTATTTTTTTTTCTCATGGATAGCTGGGAACTGACAATGATTGAGAAAATCTTGTCCCTTAAGAGTTATTCCTAGCACTTTTGGATCCAGGCTATCATAAATGTGGAAGTTATGCCTTAGATTTAGCTTGTTTTATTTGCCCCCCTGCACCTTCCCCCCAGAAATTTTCCTTGTTTGTTTTATTGATTTGTCTTTACATGAAGCTAAAGTGGAGCACATAAACATTCTGTTGGTTTTAGTATTTTAATTACTGTTATCTGAGAAGGGTTACCTAATTTAGTATCAAAAATACACCTACTGTTGAATCCATTTAGCTAAACTATCTTTCTAGAGAGAAAACATTCCCTGGAGTAGTTGAATCATACAATCGTATAAGTAGGAAATGACCTTTCAGATCATCGAGTCCAGTCATTAACCCAGCATTGACAAGTCCACCACCAAACCATGACTCTAAGGGCCATATCCACATGTCTTTTGCATACCTCCAGGGATGGTGACTCAACAACTACCCTGGGTTCCAATGCTTGACAATCGTTTCAGTAAAGAAATTTTTTCCTAATACCCAATTTAAACCTTTCCTGGTGCTACTTGAGACCACTTCCCCTTGTCCTATCACTTGTTGCTTGGGAGAAGAGACCAACACCCACATTGCTGCAACCTCCTCTCACAGCTGTGAAGTCTGTTCTGAGCCTCCTTTTTTCTACACTAAACAGCCCTCAGCTGCTCCTCATAGGACTTGAGTTCCAGACCCTTCACCAGTTTTGCTGCCCTTCTCTGGACATGCTCCAGTATCTCAATATCCTTCTTGTAGTGAGGGGCCCAGAACTGGACACAGCACTCGAGGTGTGGCCTCACCAGTGCCGAGCACAGGGGGACAATCACTGCCCTGCTCCTGCTGCCACACTCCCTGATACAGGCCAGGTGCCACTGGCCTTCTTGGCCGCCTGGGCACACCCTGGCTCATGTTCAGCTGCTGGCTTGTGCTGGCTGTCAAAGAGCCCTCCCAGATCATTTTCCATTGGGCTGCTTTCCAGCCACTCTGCCCCCAGTCTGTAGTGTTGCATGGGGTTGTTTGTGGCCCAAGTGCAGGAGCCGGCACTTCTCCTTTTTGTATCTCATACAATGTCCTTGGCCCATCAATACAACCGGTTGAGATCCCTCTGTAGAGCCTTCCTACCCTCCAGCAGATCAACATTCCCACCCAGCTTAGATACCCATGTTATTTAGTTTTCAGCACTTGACGGCCTAAATAAATAAATAATATTTCCTCTGCTCTTTTTTAAAGTTAGTCAATGCTCTCTAATATTTTTATATTCTCAGCATCGTGGAGGAAAATCCCTTTTTGTTTTCTATAAATACTGGCAACAAGCAATACACTTTGGAAAAATGTACACTGAATTCTGAATTTTCTGGTATTTTCAAACAGAAAGAGGTTTTATTTCCATGTACAGAAAGATATGTTAGTGTGACTGACAGTTTAGTGTGTCTGCAATTATTTCCTTCAGAACAATATATATATTAAAAAATAAATTTGTAGGCTGATACAATACAGAAAGGTGTCATGACTTATGGTCCAAGGTGATCTGAAAAATTTAAAAATGGACATAAAGCTTTCAAAGAAGATATGTGAAACAATAAATTAATAAACGTTTTAGAGTTGTTCTAGGGAAGGCCAAGAGAAGCCTGGTCAAGCTATGAAGTTAATTTGAGCAGAAAGAGCTCCACATGTGTCTACAAATCAAAATTATTCTGTGATTAATTACCAGTAAATTTATATTAAAAAACCAAATCTTTATTTTGTTTCTCTAAGGCAGCATCCATTTTAGTGATTGAATTAACATATTTATATTTAGGTTAATCTAGCCATACATAATCCTGTAATAAAAATAAGTGGTTCATGAAAAGTTTGCAGGAAATTAAGCTAGAAAATATCTACAACAGCTGACATTTAATAGCACATAGAAAGGATTTTTCCCATATTTTGGCTTAATCAAAATGTGACAGCTGTAAACTGGGGTCACCTTTTGCTTCTGTAGTTGGTCAGTCTGCTTAGTAAGAAAATACTTCATGGAAACAAGTAGATTGTTTTCTCACAAGAATTTCACATGTGATTTATTTCCTTCATCAGATGCTTTTTCTCATTTAGCTGTTGTATATAATAAAAGAGATATATAAATACTTTACAGTTCTAAAATGTATTGCTCTAATCATGACACTGGTGTATGACAATACTGCATCTTATTTTGTGTTATAAATTGGTGTACCCAGTAGTTACAGAATAGAACAATAGTGATGGCTTTAGTTTATGATCACAGCACTAATTTCATGTTACTGTTGCAGAATAGTTTTTTTCATAATTTCTTGTTTCTTTTTCACAAGCTTTTCTTCTTTGGATATTCTAAATCCACTTCCTTCCTTGTTAAAAAATCCAAACAAGTTCTTTTAATAACTGCAGTTGTAGTTGGAGCAGAAAAACAAGTTTTGGCCTTTTGCTACATGCAACTAGCAGGCCAACACAAAATGTATGACTACAAACGTTTCAAATAATAAAAAAATGTGACATTTTGAAGATTATGAGAACAGTTCAAGTGGAGAAAAATTAAATAATACAGATTTCATTATTTCAGAAGAGACAAAGTAGATCTAAATTTTTATATTATTTAAGAAAAAACCCAGACTCATTGCTACAGTAAGACTTTCTCAAGATCAAGTGACACCTTAATTATTTCCAAGGAAATGTGACAAGGTCCATTAAAATTGCCTTATTGCTATTGATTTTGTACAGATGGTACTCATATACTGAGATAGTAATTCTAAGATTAGACTGGAGAGATCAGATAAATGAATGAGTAAGGTTGAGAGATCTTTTTCTCAGTATAGAAATTCAGTATGTAAATTAATATCTTCTTATAATGTTTGGGCTGTTTAGGAATGACACTATTGAAGAGGAGAAAAAATTCATATGTAATATCAAATTATTTTAATAAGAAAGTAGCATGAAAGGCTGAAGAACTCCAGAAAAACTGCCAAGGTGAATAGGCAGGCTAATGGAATGTAAAAATTCATTAGTAACAGCTGAATAAAGAAGTAGTAAGCTGAATTACTCTAAGAGTTCCTAAGTGAATTCATTAAATTTATTATTGCCATATAGCCAGGTAGAATGATGAATACAGAGAGTGATTTTCTTGAGAAGAGAGATTTAAAAACTGCAACTATTTCATTTGGTCAGTAGATGAATAAAAACGTTCTCTGGAGAAGTGTTAAAAAATAATGATTGTTACAAAGAAGGTAATGGAATTGTTCTGGTTCCTGCTTCTGGAAACACAACAGCAAAGATAAATTGAGAAATTCAAAAGCTACAAAATTCTAAACTCCATAATTAAATAATTAAGTTTGTCTTTTCACATGTGTACTTAACTTCTGGAATACAAGGCATCTCTGATACTGAGGAGAATTACTCAGATATAAAATACTGTCTTTATTTGCTTATTCTTCCTGCCTTCTGTTCTGGGACAAATTCTGTCAAGTACAGATATAGTGACATCTGTAAATTAGTGGCCCTTAGCAGACATGTTATGCCTGTGTGGCTCCCTGGTCGAATTGGAGCTGCATCTGAGTCTGTGTGCACTCAACCCTGCATAGGAGGAATTGATAAATATATGTTTGATACAGCATAAATGCCATTCCTTAGAGGAAAGCAACAACAGATTAAATGTATACTGGGTGGTAAATACGGGGGTGTTTAGCACGTGCTATTTGTTAATATAAACTTCTTAGCAAGAGCTTTTCTTTAAAAAAGTGATTTAAAATAAAAGATAAACTCTGATTGGCTAGAAATTCCATTAGTTTTCCTTGTTATACAAAAGGTAGTACTTTGATTTCATGGTAAGAGTAGTGTTTGTGTAGTCATTCTGCAATAAAGTAGTCATTTTGTGACTATAAATAAATTAAACACATGCTAAAGATGCAGAGGGATAATTAACTATTCCCAAGATAAAAACCAAATATTTCCATCTTTTTATGTCATCTTGATAATAGTAGACACTGGGGTTTTTTTAAGTCTTCCTAAATCTCTGTTGTCTTATGTAGTCATTGCATGTCACTTTATCAGAACAAGAGAGAAAAGATTCAGGGAGTTTTATAAAACACTGCTGGGTTTGAGACTCACTCTCTTCAAAGTAATATCTTCCTCTGGATTAGTTAATTTTAATTCAAAGTCTGAAAAAGTTTCATGAAATTGCTTCTTCTTTCTTTTTTTAATGTATCTGTGTTGCTTAGCTTGCATATTGATAGCTAAACTGATGCCACTGAATTCATACCTTTGTGGAGTTAAATTTCAGTGAAATAGTTTTCAAAGGCTAGTTCCATTTTTGTAGCATCCTTGTAGGTGGTATAGAGGGTAAGGCTTTTTGAGGCATCGATTTTAGGCTAGTAACTAAAGTAGTTAATTTTTTAATTATTACTGTAACCCATGTTACTAGCTTTTTCAAACTCTCTAATCTAGAAAAATATCTCTATTCTTCAATGTAATTACAGTTACTTGATTTCCAGTATGGCCATTTTTACCTTTCCTGCTCTTTGTCTCTTGCTTGTAGAAAAATCTTCTGACATGCTATGATATTAATATCTTGGAAAATGAAAAGATGTTGCATGGCAGCTTAACTGACTGTAAATATAAGAGCTATTGGTTTTTTGGTGTTAATATTGAACCTAGCAATCCATGTGGAATAAGTACTTGCATATTGCCCAAAATGCTTTTCCAAGCTGCATGTAGTTCATAAGACGCTTTTATCTAAAGCACATCCGTTTTTTTGGTGGGTGTGAAATTCACCATTTCCTGATTTTTAGGAATGAGAAATTTATTTAGTAAGGTTTTCCATTGATGACACTGCTTGAGCGTTTATGTACTCGGAATCTTTTGAACATTTGGCTGTCTCATAGTGGATATAGTGGTGCTTGATTTCTACTCCAACAGAAGCTGATAGAGCAAATGATGCAACCACCACAGCACTCCAGTTCTGAGTTTATAGGCACTTCCATGCCTAAGTATGTGCTTAACTTTGTTCTAGTATCTAGTCTTAAAGTCAGTGATTGCTAGACTAAAAAAGTGTGAACGTGTCCTTATGTGAATTAACCTTATAAGCATAATTTAAATGCTGATCTTTGTTGGTTTTGTTGTTTTAAATGAGGTAATCAAAGTCATAACTTCTATTATTTGGAGTAGTTATTGGTTATTATAAGTAACAGTAATGTATGCTACAGGACATATGCATCTGTAATTTTTTACATGTAATAAGTAGGGAAGAGATTGTGAATGACTCATTCTCCTATGAAATGATCAGGAATCAATCCTTTGGCTTTAAATAAAAGGAAGAAAACAAGTATGAGCTAACTAGTAGCTCATAAAAATGGAGAGAATTGTTCAGTGCAACATCTTGAGGCAATTAGAAAAATGACATATCTAGTACACAAAATTTGAATAAGCAGTAGAAAATATGGATCTATCTCTCCTGTTTTTAACTAGATACACTATATTGTATTGCACACAAGGGAAAAATCCATGTACTTTATAATGCAGTAATTCATGCTGAGTGGATATGAGCAGTCATTCAGTGAACAATTGATTTTGCAGTATTGTAGACTGGGTTGGAGACTTGGGCATTCATTGCACTGTGTGCAATTAAAGTTTGTATATAAAGTTCACATTAAAGTGGCTGTTTTATTAGGAAACATTTTAAAATGGACACTGGACCATCTTAAATGTGGAAGAGGTTCATTTACCAGTATCTACAGTTGAAGTGTGAAATCTGTATAAGAGTGAAGTATATAGAAAAAAAATTTAAACAAATTTCCAAACATTTTGACTTCCTGTGTTTAAATAAGTTGTTAAGAACTATGAAAAATCTTTAAGAGCTTTGATATTTCCTAGAGTAATGTGAAACATACAATAAGTACTCTTTATGGTTATTATTTTGACTATAGTATCAAAGTCTCAAACTTTCATGGAGTTAAAAAAAATAAAAAAAGAATTATAGAAGAGTTTTGGTTTGAAGGGAGATTTAAAGGACACTTAGTATAACCCCTCTGCAATGAGCAGGGACATCTTCAACTACATTAGGCTGCTCAGAGCTCTGTCCGGCCTGACCTTGAATGTTTCCAGGGAAGAGACACCCACCTGCTCTCTGGGCAACCTGTGCTAGTGTCTCACCAAGTTCATTGTAATGAATGATCAATTGAATGCATGTTTAGTATGAAATTACATCAAATAAGTTGAACTTACTGCTCTGACTAGTACAGACCAGGTAGAACCTGAATCTGCAAGAGAATGGAGATTTCCTTGTCACCTATCTGATACTTTATTGTGGAAATAAAAAGTAGATTTAGTGGAGGAGACTACATAAGTCAGAGGTTTTGAATAAATATGGACTTAAATATTACAAGTTCTTCCATCATTAGCAATTTGACAAAAGGAAGGAATTATTGCTGCTGTAGCATGATTCACTTGTTAGTTTGAGGAACAAGGATTAATGGAGACCTATATGACTCAAGATTTTAAGAAACAGATGCTCTAAATATAATTAAGTCATTGCCTCTCATATTTTCCATTCAGTTTCTGAGGGAAGCTAAGAAAGTACCAGGAGCAGGGATGAAGGCAGAGTTTAGACTGCCTGTAACTATTTGAAATTTGGCAAGTGCTTTAGGAGAGGATGTCAAGATCATGGGCATCATCTGTAGATGTAGACTACAGAAGTAGTCAAACAAACTTACTAAACTGGCTTTTTGTGAGAGGAGGATACCAAACTCAAGTCAATGTGTTTAATTATTGTTTTAAATGAAAGAGCATAATAGTATCAGAAGGTAAAATGAAAATAGCTGCTTTTTTTAAAAAGGTAGTTAAGGTGTGGCTCTCCTGAATTGGTTCCTTAGGACATTTTGACCCTGGTTGGTGCTGTCAATTTGAATGATTGTTAGGATCTCAAAGGCAGAAGCACAGGTTGTTCACTTTAGTAACAGGCAGTTCTTTTGCCTGTGGTCAAAAAGCAAATTATTTCAGTGGTGTAGTGTGTTTGAACTCCTAGAGAAAACTAGTCAAATTGTTTGTCAGTTTACGTCAGATTCAATAAGCCTACCCCTGATCAATTCTTGTTGCCTGTGGTGGTGATGTTGTGGTGAGAGTTTATTTAGTGCTGTACAGGGGAAAAATGTGAATAAGTTTGGGAAAGTTGTCTAATGAAATATTTTTAATTAGAAGATATTTTTAAACTAGAACAGCACTTTAGATATATAGTGATTGTTGGATTAAACCAGTCATCACCTTGGATATTGTTACTTACAATGCTTTTATTGTTAGGATAACCTTAGAAATTATGTTAGGGATGCTGGATCATACGAACTTCCTGTTGCTGGCAAGATTTTTTTCTTTAGTCTGCTAGAACCAATTTTGGTGCATTGTAGGACTCAGGGAGGCTCCTGTCCTGATACCATAAATGAGATGTTGCTGTGGTTCTGTCTCCCAGGGTCCAGCCAGTGGTGAGGCTGGACCCTGCACGGGCAGAAGCACGCACCATGCAGTACACACACTTAACTGACCACACAGATAACACGGAGAGAAAATGGTTTCTGTATAGCCCCAGCATAAGCACACGAACACAAATAGCATGGATAACCTGATCCTGTTCCCCCCATCCAACTGATGAGGGCTAGAGTTTGTTATTGCTCACATTCAGACTCATCCACAACATATGGGTTTTCTACAGTCAATTATTCCATCCAGAATTGTGTCTCAGTGTCTTACAGTTACTGGCAAAGAGAGCTATGGATCCCCTAGACCTGCAGTCCTTCTGGAATGTCTCATCCAACAGAGGCTTCAGTTCAGCCTGATGTTCTGTAGTAGATTATCCACATACACATACAGATTAGACAGCATACTTACACAGAAAATAGTGTGTAAGTATGGACTTACTATGTGTAAGTTGGGACTAGAGTTTAATTAGACAGACAGATTGTGGTGATCAGGTACAACATTATGACGGGCAAATGTACTGACCAGCCACTGGCGTACATGTGAGTGGCCCCGTTTATCCTTATGTTTTCCTTACTTAGAATCGTAAAATGGTTCAAGTCAGAAGGAATATTTAAAGGTCTCCTAGTTCAATCCGTGTAGGCAGGATTATCTTTCACTAGATTAGGTCGCCCAAAGCCCCATCCAACTTGACCTCAAATGCTTCCAAAGATGGAGAATACAGAACTTGTCCAGGCAACATGTTCCCGATAACTTTTTGAGCCAGGTAAGAGACAGCCCTAGCAAAGGGAATGTGTTCCTGGATCTGATGGTCACCAACAGACACGAACTAAGCAGGGACATGGAAGTTGGAGGCAGCCTGAGGGGCAGTGATCGTGCATTGGTGGAATTTGCAGTCCTGAGGGGTATGGATCAGGTGTACAGTTCAGCGAGGCCCCTGAATTTTAGCAAACTTCCAGCTCTTCAAGAAGATAGTCAATAGGATCCCCTGGGAGACTGACCTCTGGGACAGGGGAGCAGATCAGAGCTGGCAGATCTTTAAGCTAGAAACCACCTGGAGCAAGAAATTGGGCAAGGAAAGCAAAACACTTGCATGACTGAGTAGGGACCTGGTGGTCAAACTAAAGGTAAAGTCCCTCCACTGTAAATAAAGATCAGGTCCATGACCACCTGAAGAACCTGAATGTACATAAGTCTATGGGACCTCACGAGATGCATCCCAGAGTCCTGAGGGAATTGGCTGATGTAGTTGCAAAGCCACAAAGGATTTTATGACAGTACGGAACAAAACCATACCCCAAAGAAATCAAATTTCATAATAATTGACAGTACAAGAGGAAAGATTTTCTGGTTCATCTGTTTCATGCTTTTTTGGCAGAGAGATTAGGCTGGTTGGTTAGAGCATGATACTAGGAATTGTAAGGTCATGGGTTCAATCCCTGCACACACCATTCACTTGAGTTTGTCTTGGTGATCCTTGCAGGTCCCTTCCAACTCTGAATATTTTGTGATTCTGTGAATTTGAATCTTTTTCTCATGTTCATGGATTTATTCAAAATTTTTTACATTCCAGTAAAAGATATGCTAGTTATAGCTGGTTACTCATGTCTGTGTTGGTAAAAAAAGAAGGAAACACTCATATATTCAGTTTCACCGTCTGCTGCTCTCCATTTATGCAAAATCATGCCATTTCGATATGTAGAAGAGCATCATAATGAAAATGGTAAAGCACAAGAAAAGGCATGTAAGAAATTCCTAAGGATTTAATTCAAAAAAGTAGAGTAAATATATTTGAAATAAAGTATGGCCACATGTTGAAAGAGTATGGAAATAGGTGTCTGCATTATTAATATATTTTTAAAATTTGGACATTTAAGAGGCCTAAACACCTACTGAAATTGTAGCATCATTTAAAAAGAAGTAAGAGGATATTCCTGTGTGAAACTTTGGAGTTATTTCAGCTAAAAACTTATTTGTTTCTCTGAACATGTTACATTGCATGTATAGTCTCTGGGCATAAAGCTCCTTTGCAGAATTATTCTGGTTGGAAGATAAGTCATCTATTCAACCTCGTGCTCAAAACAGGGTCAATTATGAATCAGATCATATTGCTTATAGTTTTGTACCATATCTCTGCAACCTATTCCCAAGATTTTTTTTCCTCATAATTAATTATTTTTCCTATATCTAGTTAAATTCCCTTCCCCCTAACTTCTGGTTTTGGTTGTTGTCACTCATTTTCTTGCTGTGCACCTCAGTAATGAGCCTGACTCTGTCTTCTCATTAGCTGCCTCTTAGATACAGAAAGGTTGCTACTTATTCTTCTCAATCCTTCTTTCTTCCCAGGCCGAACAAGCCCAGCTGCCTCAGAATTTCTTCTTAGGAGAAGAGCTCCTAAGAGCTCTTGACATCTTGGGAACCTCCTGCTAAGCTCTCTACAGTTCATCAGTGTCTCATATGGGGCTGGGCAAGTGGGGATCCAAAATTAGACACAATATTACAGTGGTGATCTAACAAGCACTGAATGAAGGGGAATTCTTTTCCTCAGTCTTCTATTAGTTTCATGTGAATACAGCCCAGTATCCTGTTAGCCAGCTGTGCTTAGGAGCCCCAGGTAATTTTCAGCAGAGCTGCTACCCAGTGAGGCAGTCACAGCTTTGTACTCATTCAGGTGTTAGTCCACTCTAGGTGCAGGACTTCACATGTGTCCTTGCTGAATTTCATGTCAGCCTGTTGGTTTAATTCTCCAGCATTTTTATATTCCTCTAAAGGGCAGCCCTGTGGTTAAATGTATTGACTGCATTCTCCAGATTAGTATTGTCAGATTGATAAGGATTTTGTTTCCTCCTCCAGGTCATTAATAAAGATGTTAAGCAGGTTAAATCCCAGAGTAGAACCCTGAGAAACACCACTTGTAACTGGTCTCAAAACAGTACAAATCATTGACCACTACCCCTTGAGTGTGATGTTGTCCAGACTACTGTGACTAGTACTGCGTGTTTTAGCACTCTTGTGGATGCAATCTACATGTGAGTGATATTAGTATGCCTTTCTGTCAAACTAATAACGTTAAACTGCACTTGGACCTGAGCTAGGAAACCCTTGAAGGGCTTCATAGCACTGTATGGACTTCCTAACTCAGATCTCTCCAAATTGCATCTGAGAGGCAGCTTTGCGTGTAAATATATCATCAGAGACTCAGCAGATCAGCTCTGGTTTAGATCCAGACACCTAGTTGGCTTATTCAGTCTCCCTTACTTCCATGTTTTCACTGATTTTTCAGTTAGTTTGCTGAGAGTTTTAAAATGGGTTTTAAAAAATAGGTTTCTGTTACTGTATTCTGATGGACTCTTTTGCATTGATCATTATTTTAGTATATAACTTAATTATATTAGCTTGACTTTTATAACTTAATTTTAAACAGGATCATTCTTGTCTTCCCTCTTTTCTCCTCTTAATTTAATTGATTTTGTTTTCTTTGTTTTTCCCTCAGCTCTTGGTCTTCCCTTTTATTTTTCTTCAGGCTTTTATTCTGTGTGATAATGATTGGCTTATTTTTGGTGGAATACACTTGCTTTCAACATCATTTAAAACAAACTCAAATATCTTCCAGTGTCTTTCATTGTTGCCTTTAAATGGATTTTGTAGTTAATCCTTCAGAATTAATTATTTTTAAAGAACTTTGAGGATTCTTAAAAAGAATAATTGATATTGCTTTGGCTCTGGTAATATTTAGAAAAATCACAAACCTTAATTGGTTATTAGTGGCATTATAATTGATACAGTTAAGCAGCTCCTGGACCTTGAGCTCTCTCTTTAATTAGAGGCAGTAGTGTCTCCATCCCTCTGAGATTTCGTTATGAAAGTATTTTGCTTAATAACACAGGGTTATCAGCTTTCAGTTGTCTTCTGAATGAAACCTCCCAAATGAGACTACCTGTCACTGCCTTCTTCATATTAGCCAGGATTTCCCAACATGCTCTTTGTCATTGCTTAAGCACTTTTTTTCACTTTCTAATAACTATTTTTCTTGTTTTACAATTAGTATTGTAACTTTTTCCTTGACACTTGATCATAAGGTGTGGAAATTATAATTTGTCTCCCTAGCATTATTTCAGAATAATCTGAAATATTTTTGAAAATGAAACAACTAAACAACAACAACAAAAGAAAAAAAAAAAATGGAAAAAGGTAAAGCTTCTTTACAGCTTTTTTCTGGACTAAATATTTTTGGCCTAATCGAAGCACAAAGGGCTGCTGTCTTGGTTTTCTTCCCAATTTTTGTTAAGTCTTGTTTTTATTTGAAGCTTTTATATATATATATATATTTCATGGTGACTTCAAGCTCACTTGTTTTCCTTGAGTCTTTCTTCATGTCTTTATCATTAATTTTTCTTAATTTCTGATAATACTGTCACTCCTTCTTGTTTAAACTTTGCTTGACTACGGACTAGTCTAATTTCTATATCTACCTTTAATTATTGTGTTTCCAGGGTGGGCTGTTAGACACAATGCCTTCACTGTTCCTTTTCTTTCTTATACCTTTTGTCTATCCTATTTTTCTCCTTCACTGTCTTTAAACCTGCTTGTAGTACCACTTTGTTCATTCAACTTATTTTTTCTCTTATTTATTGATTTGATCATGTTGCAAACTTGTTCTTTTAGCAGTTTTGGCCCCTTTGGCCACAATTTTACAGCTCTCATCTGATTTGTTCTAAAATATTTGTTCCATCCTATGTTACAATTGGTTTTTACCGTTCACCTCTCTCCCTTTGAGTATCTAAAGTTTCTCATTTTTCCTCACTTTTACCTGTAATACTTACATGGTCTGCACTTTATTTGTTGGCAACATTGAAGGTTTGTAATTTACCATTTTTTGTTTTAAATATTTTTTTCTTTCTTATACTTTGTCAATTTTCTGAATATTTATGAGAAAGTTTTCACGCTCTTGTTTAAGGCAAGCCCCTACTCACTGTAAAGTCATCAAATTATACATGAAGTTTGTAATTTTAATGTAAGTGTTCTAGCAAGAAGCATTTAGATTATTTATACACATCCAGTGTGGTGGAATATAAATTTTGGCAAGAGAAAAGTAGAGTTCTTTGCTAGGATGATAAAAAGAAATGCTGATAGTGGGAGAACAATGTTGCATGACATACAAGAGCAGCGAATTTTCCCGTGTAGGATAATTGAAGCAAAAAGAAATTTTCAAATGAAGGAGACAAAAGGAAGAAGAAAAGTTGAAGCCTAAGAAATTCTGTAGGATGATAATTTATAGTTAGAGAGAAATAGCAGGAGCAGACTCTTGAAAACCTTTTAGGTCAGGAGGAGTAAGAAACCTATATTGTTTGTGGTGTCTTAAAATAAAGTCTTTTAGAATATATTGTATGGCATATTATTTTGTTTGTAGTTAGATAGTATCTGAACATATAAAAAATTTCTTTGCTGGTGCTTAATTTTCTACACTGTCCAGAATTTCTTTGATAGATATTGAATTATTTAACCCTGAAACAGATGCTCTCCACAAAATATTCTATTCTAACCATTTTAAATAAATAATATTGTTCTTTTCCCATTTTGTCTTAATTAAAAATATATGTAATGTTTTCAATTAAATGAATGATGTATATTGCATTTATATTGTCTTTGGTAGAGCTGTGCAAATGAAAATTTTTGAGGGCTCTCAGTTGGGTAGATAGGTTCACATGGCCAGGCTTTTGGTCATCCATGGGCATACTTTATAATGTCCAAACCACCTTAACAGGTTGGAGACTAGTATCTGTTAAATTCAGTGGAAATTACACACCCAAATGCTTTCACTGTATGAGGAAGTACTGGTGGGTAGTTGTCTACCTCTCAATGTGGTAGAGAAAAAATTCAAAACCCTTTGACAATATATTTCTGTTTCTTTTGTTCTAAACCTTTAGTTAATTGCAGGGGTGTTTAATCTTTGGTGTATGTGCTTTGGTGTGATGTATTTATTGGTATATGCTTGTAAATTGTTATATGCTTCTGAAAGGCTGGGTGGATAATACGATTATTCTCTCTCTGTTTTCTTTTTCTATTAATTCAGATATGGCAAAAGCTACAAACAGCTTCAGATTACTCCACCAGTAGTGGACATCCTCCATTTTAGTCAGCTTTCCTAAGACCAAGTGGGAGAAATGGAGCTTTAGTTAACATAATACTATTAAAGCAGAGCTGACTGCTGAAGTAGGTTGGGGAATAGACTGCAGAGTTTTCAGGGTTGTGATTTTCCTCTGGCTACACTTGAAATTTGCCCTCAAATCCACAGAGCAATTCAGCTTTATTATGGGTTTGTGTTTTGGTTTTTTTTCATGTCATTGATAATTACAAAATTATAAAAAATATCATAGAGATGGATGCTCTGGAAGTAGTCTAAGAAGTAGGATACTCTGGAAGTAGTACAGTTCATAGGAGTCTGGGAAAAAGATGAAAATATTAATGAAGTAGAAAATAGTTAAAAAGGAGGGCTGCTGATGTAATTTTGTGTAAGAGCAAACAATAGATGATTGCTAAGTGAAAGAATGAAATGTGAAGGGTACAAGAGAGGTTGAATTTCTCAGAAGGAAGAAAAGGAAGTAATTTTTAATTGGACTTTAACAGCTTGAAAGGCAACAAGGTGAACTGGACATGATACATTTATACGTGTTGTGACATTGGACTGTACTATCGTGAACTTGTCAAACTAAAAGTCTAAAAGTCCTGGGGATACAGTTCATCCTAGATTGAGTAATGAAATATTCTCACATTGCTGTAGAATAAATGGAATTGGGATATTGGTGTGCATGTGCTATATATTTTAGGTATTGATAGTTTAACTTGTACAAGCAGGTATTTTAGGAGAAAGCATTAGTTCATATTTTGGAATACATTGTGTGACACATGAATATTCAGCATAGCACTTAGTTTGCTAAAAATGGGCATGCACTTATGAATACCTTCAGAGCATTTATGAAATAAATTATATAAGACTTTAACATCCCATTTTATATTAATTCTTAAGGTAAGATTAATCTAAGAGACTATAATTGAAAGTAACAGTTTGATTTAACTTAATCCTTTTATTACCTGGTACATAAAGAAAAACATAGCTGATTACTTCTAATTTAATGATGGTTGTTGCTTTGCCATAGTGAGACTAACTCTAAATGGTTGGGGGTTTTTATTTGACATAGTTATTGGGCACTTTGCATTTAATTAAAAGCAGTAATTCTGACTCTATTTGTAGCCCCTTTATACTCCATTTAAATGTTGGAATATTTAGGAATACATGATTTTCATCATCTGTTTCTGTGTCCTATGAAATCATTCCACCATTATGTCAAAAGCGTGTTTTAGCTGTCTTTATAGTAGACTTCAGACAGTAACCCACTTTCTCTGGTGTTATAACATATTCAGCTGTATGTTTTTAAGTTTAGCTGACATTCATGCTAGAGACAAAAACAAAAAGCAGTTATAAATGTTAACAGCACAGAGTAAAGTTTTATACAAAAAATAAGAATTTATTACAAGATTCTGCCCTCTAAAGTTATTCCCAACAGCCATCTCAAGGAATCTGACTTGTGCTCACATGCTAAATGACAAAACTGTAAACCCTTTGACCTGTAAAGTGTAATATGTGAATGCTGAAAGGTTTTCTTTCTAGAATCTAGGTCTGGACTTCAAGAAATGTGTATAGATGAAGACACCAGCACTGAATTTGACGCACTTTTTTGATCCATAAAAGCACTATGGCTATTTGGAGCATAGTGTGAAATTGTCATCAACATGGATAACAAACAATAGCTACGTAAGGGTGAGGCAGATGGGGTTGTTTTCCACTTATCTAGGCTGTAATGTTAAAAAGAACGTCAGCTATTTTAGGATCAGGAATAGGCCATCTGCCCAAATTGCATGCCCTTCCAGCTTTATCTAACACCCATATTATTATTTTCATCTGAATGTTGTTACATTTTTTCTGCTTTGGAGACTCGTTCTCTCATTACCTGATTAGCTTTACAGCTAGGTTTTTCTCTAAGAATGTGAGGTCTTTCTTTAATAATTGTATTTCTCTATTCAAATATTATGCCTCCAAGTATTATGTTTCATTGATAATTTTTTTAATAAGTCAGACAACATCTGTCCTTACTGGAAGTGTTGGAAATGATGTGACCGTCTGGCAACAATAGTCACAGGAAATAAGCAGAGAACCCACGGGGAGCATGGAAGGGAACAGAGAATTTGCATCAAGGCAAAGAAAAGGGCTTTGGGAAAAAGGGTCTAAAAATAATTGAAGCTGAGAGACAGAAAGATAAGGAAGTGAGAGAGATTTGTAAAAAGCATTTTTTAGCTGACAGAGGAATTTAATTTGTAGTTTTCAGTTTTGTCTGAAGGAAGGAAGGAATGACTTAATAAAAGATTCAGTTGCTTTGAAGGTACTTCAATATATCTGCAGCTTTATATCTCTCTGAGACTATTGTAGAGTAGGTACATGTACAATACATTTATTTAAAATTTTTCTAGAGCGTTCAAAAGAACAAGTCTTTTAAACATGATGTCCAATTGGTTTAACCTTTTATCTCTTTTTGGTCACCCCAGCTGTAGAAATGAAACACTACTTAATGTAACCAGAAAAATAACATAACCATAGTCAGTCACGCACCATAGGGTCCTTTTTTCATTATTCATTACTAGTTTTACTGTATGCCTATGCTATTTACAAAGGATGCTTGTACATTTTGTCTCACAATACGAAGTGCAGCTAATCATGGACAGAATGTAGTCTGGTACTTCATTTTCACACCGCCCTATAATGGAAACATTGAAGAGGATGCAACTCCTTTAGAATTTTTATTGAAGGTGAAGTGAATAGCTCAAGTCTCAGTTTCAAAGCACAGTTCTGGCTAGACAGGTTATGATTGTGTATTTTAACATTCCAATCATGCAAAGCTTGCCAAGTTTCAGTAATAAATTGAATTTATCCATATAAATGAGTAATTGCAATTCTTTTGTTTAATATCTAACTTCTATAGTTGCCATATACAGAAATAAAGTTTGGTGGATTTTTTTTTAAAATTTTCACAAACTTTGTCATCTAGCTTAATTTTTGTTCTCTTTCTTGATTTCTTGTTTACTGAATGTTTAGATTATCTTTCTCTTGTTTTGATAATCCTTCTCTTTTTATGTTGCAGTTTAGCATTTTCCCTGAGTATATATGTAGTCTTTTCCTGAGAAAATTGTTTCCAATTATTTCCAATGGTATTAAACAAAAAGCTATTCAAATTACACATTTGGTACGTCAATCAACTGACCTACCAAAACACTAGATTTGTAAGGACAACCTGTACTCCAGAAAGATGGGGGTTTTTTTTTCCTACCTAGCAGTTTATTCCAATACCTTTCTACTGCTGCTCATGAAAGCCAAAGATGCTCTAAAGTGATCAATGTAGCTATCACTTCCCTGACGATTTGATTCAAGATGTTTTTTCTGTAAGATATCTTGTCTCACGATCTTCGGCAGGCAATACCAGCAGTTTTTTTCACTCTGGATATATTTCTAGTCATCTGGTTTCTGCCCTCTACAAAAGCTGCATGCAGTTATTAATATTTTCCCAAGCATGTTTTCTAATCTTTAGCATGAGGTGAATTTTCAGTCTATTTTTGGCTCTTCTGGGTGGTGTTCAATGGCTATCTCCTGTGTTCCATTTAGCTGTATCCTTCAAAATGTCTTCTGAAGTTTAATAATGAACTTTTGATACTTACTGTACACTTTCTTCCATGTAGAATTTCTTGTCATGTCAGTGCCACACATCCACTGTGTTCAGTTCAATAATAAGAATTATTTTCCTCCTTATGTCTGACAGAGTGTTGCTTGTCAATTTTTTTTCTCTCAGCTCTTCTAGAAGTGTCTAGTATGTGAACTTATTTTCTGTAGTATATAGCAACCCTTTTCACAAATGTCTCTTCTGGTTTCAGATAAAAAAGAATCTTACAAGATTATTGTTGATCATTGTGTCTTTTCTATTACTGGCCAGCACAAGATTGTGGGAAGAATTTCAATTCCTATTTTAAGTTATCTTGAGGTCACTACTTCAGGCTACACTAGCAGAATAAGTTTTATTAGAGAATTTTGGAAATGGAAATTTCCTTTTAGGATATAAATCAACATTTTTTCCTCTGATCTCATATCTAAATTTTATGGGTACTTTTTGGACTTATGATTCCACAGCATTTTAGCTAAACTAGAAACTGTAATGTTCATATATAAGATAGCATTTGACTGTGTTAGCTGATGAAATATTGCAATTTATTTTTTTAAATGGCAGTAAATGTTTTACCAAAAAGTAAATGCTTAATCTTTTTATGAATAGAACATCATCTTTCAGTCTAGTAGCTGATAGAAAAAAGTAATATAAATTAATTCGAAAGTTTTTTCAGAATAGTATTTTGGGTATTTCCTAGCCAGATATCTCAAATACTTATGTTTGCCTTCTCTCTTTCATTAGTGGTACATTTCAGAATGAGGTTTGCTGTCAAATGCCAAGGAAAAATTAATCTATTTCTGAGGTACTCTTTTCTGGTTTGAATAACCAGTAAGTACTGCTTTTAATGCATTGCATTCCTGAGAGAAAAGTAGGAAATAAATGGAAACACAGGTGTGTAAAAATACTTATCTGTTTCTGAGGAAATTAAATATAGCTCCTTGTCAGTTCCTACCTCCATTAAAGAGGGTAGACATCCCAATTAATGAAATACATGAAAATTTTAGCCCTATGCCTTGTGTAGAAAAAAACCAACTTTCATGTAATGAGATTATGAAAAAACATACTTTAGCATGATTAAGTTATTTCTATGATTTTTAAGAGAGTCTACTTTGCTGAAAAAACTGCTGTTACATTTTTTTTGGCATGTTTGAGCAAAAATGCAAGTTAAATACGCACGATGCTATTAAAGCTACAAGATGGATTTATTACTTCCTGAGGACTTCAGGCTTATGTAGGGTATCTGTAGAAGGAAGAGCTGTCCATTTTTATACACAGCTACACAAGAATTCCACTGCTCACCTGTAGCTTCTGCAGGGATTTTAACATGAAAAATGTCTTTGGTCATGGAAAATGGCTATATCATGGAGATGTTTTTGCGCAGAGATTAAATATGTTATGTTTATATGGATGGTGGTTCACAGTACTGCCATGGAAAGCACTGCCACGTATTCTAGAAGTTATTATTACTTTTGTCTAGTAATAAAATGATGTAGTACAGGTATAATGAAATAAAGATCTGCAGGCTCACATGTTGCTAAGAGAACAGAAGTATTTCACACGGATACATAAAAGTGTATATAATAAAAGGATCAAAGAACTATTCATTAACCAATATTCATGCTGAAATCTAATTAAAGTAGGTTTAAGTGGCCTCGTCTCCAACATCCCTTTTGCCTTTAAAATGTTCTTAGAGTGCATAAAATTTGATAAAAAAACTATGACTAAACTTATGTTTGTTAGAAACATTATTCGACCTAAAGTCAGCAAAAATATTCTTTGTGCTCAGTTTAGCATTTTAATAGGAGAATATGTAAAGAGGTATTTTATCAGACATTGGAATGCGTTTGTTTATTGTCAGAGAAGAACTCCCAGAATGGTGGGGTGGTTTTTTTAGAAACAAACAAGACAAAAAGTATTTTGATTTTAATCAAAAATGTATTTTCTCATTAAAAAAAATTCACATACTCACTGTGTCTACTCTACAGAATTCGTCCATTTCATTACACCATATGTCAATCCTAGTATATCTGTTCACTGCAAAAACTCGTGGCTATTTTGTGTTATACAGCACAGGAGGAGGTATTGCTCAGTTCCACTACTTTTATATAATAATTAAAAAAAAAATACAGAAAATGTTCTTGGCTACTTCCACTGTATTCCAGACTTAAAAGTCCCATGAAAGTTCTAGAATATGAAGTTAATTTTATTTGGTTGGTAGAATACCCTTAGAAGCCAGTTAATTAAAATTCTTCTCTTATACTGAATCATATATATTCCATTTGTTGGCAGCAGCAAAGTCCAGGCATCTAGTTCCTATGAGAAATACTTTTTCCTGTTGCCTTTTTATTCAGCACAAATACAGTCATGTGCTTTTTATTTCAGAAATTAAGTGATATACTGACATATTTATGACATATTTGTTGGTACACCTATTACAGTTGCTTTTACTTCCATTGCTGTGCTTTTTTCTTTGCCCATGTCCCAAAGAGTGATTAGAGGAGGATAAAGCTCATTGAGTGAAAAGGATTGTTTCTTCAGGTAATTCCTTAGATAGCTGTGTCCAATGCCATAGTTCATATCTTGAGAGATGCAGCTGTAGAGATATATCACAGAGATGATTCCCAAAAGAGCCCCAAGGCAGGCAAGGAATCCTATTATGTTGTTCTTTTCATAGCCTTTCACTTCCAAATCCAGGCCTTTTGTGGTTACATTGACACATTGTTTCCTATTCTGTGAATAGATAGTGGGAATGTCTATACAAATTTTGTATTCAGTTGATGGATTTAGATGTGTAAGATTATATACCTTTATATCAGATGGTATTCGAGCACTCCGCGCAGCCCGGGAGTCTTCGGCTTTCGGAAAGGCTGTCCATCTGACACTGGACTTCAGAATTTTAGAACTTGCTTTCCATGAAACCAAAACAGAATTAGATTTTATGTCTTTTATTTTAATATTTAAAGATCCATTGTGTTCCTGAGGGAAAGAGCCGTCCACTTTAATCATGACTGACTTTAGGTCTGCCCCAACTAAATTTGTTGCTATACATGTGTATAAGCCACTTTCTCTTTGTGTTACATCACTTATGTCTAATGTTCCTTCAGAATGAATGTAGTACTTATCAGAGACAGTATTAGGCAAAAGTTTGTGTCCTGATGGTGTTATCCAGTAGATTTCAGGTTCTGGTTCTGCTGTTGCTCTGCAGTGTAAAGAAATATGGCTGCCAGCTTTTAAGTCTAGCATAGATGGAAAACTTTCAGGAGCTATCAGGGGAAGACAGATTTCCATCATTTCCCGAAAGTGTATCTGTCTCACATTCTGACCTTGGAATTCAGGAGGGTCTACACAAAACAGGGACTCAGGCTCCATGAAACGAACGTTTGTTTTATTCATGTTAATCCAGCGGATGACACAGTCACACCTAATGGGATTGCTGTGTATACTGACTTCTTTGAGGTTGGGCAGGGATTCCACTGTGCTGCGGTACAGGGCACTCAGCGCATTGCTGTTGAGCATGAGCGATTCCAGCTTGGGAAGTCTGTAGAATGCATTGGGATGAATGTATGATAATCTGGGGTTATTGGTTGCTTCTATTTTTCTTAAATCTGGCAAATTATCAACAGCAAGGCTATCTATAGAAATCAGTTCAGGCATGTTATTAATTCCTAACTCTTTTAGGTGCAGCATATTGCTAAAATCTCCTCGTCGTATTCTGTTAATGGGATTCTTATTTAGATCCAGAAATTTAAGATTTGTAGCCTTTTGAAGAGCAACATGGGGCACTCTAACAAATCTGTTGTCATAAAAGGAAATGCTTTCTAAGTTTTCAAGGCCAGCCAAAGCATTATCTGGTATTTCAGTGAGATTTATACCTGCTAAAACTAGGCTGCGCAGATTGCTAAGAGGCTTGAAGTTCATGTCTTCAATTCTGATTATTGGGTTTTCTCCAATCATGAGAATTTCAAGGTTAGGAGTAGCTTCAAACCACTTTCTGTTGATCACCTGCAGACCATTTGAATTGAGATGAAGTCTGAGAAGATTATTGAGGCCTATGAAAGCTCCTGGTGCAATAACAGAAAGCAGATTATGATTAATATAAAGCTCTTGTAAATTGTTGAGTCCAGAGAGACATTCTTCAGGGAGTTCAGTAAGTTTGTTTTCTTCAAGGTACACTGAAAGCAACTGTGGTATCTTTCTAAGGTTAATACTGGTCACTGAGGATAAATTGTTCTGAGATAAATCTAGACCAGTTAAGTTCACCGGGAAGTCTACTGAGTGTTCAATTTTTGCAATATTATTAGTTTGTAGAAGTAGAACTTGTGTGTCAGCAGGCAGTGTGGCTGGAAAATGAAAAAGGCCTAAATCATTACAGTCCACTGTTGGAGCTTCCATGTAGACAGACCTGGGGGTGAACCACGGTCTGATTTCACATATACATGACTCCGGGCAGTCTGCTTTTCTTCCTACAGCTTGTAGTAGAGCAGTGGTAACTAGACCAAGCAGTAAATTAATTCTGAGTTGCAGGTCCTTCATCTTAGCTCAGATATTCAGGAAAGTAACAGACCCTTTAATATTCCACAATTATGGTCTTGGAATTCAGTATGACCTGGTCAATTAATAAAGCACAAACTTGCATTTATCAAATGACAATCGTGAAGGACTTCCTTCCTGAGGATAAGTGATAAATTTGTAACCAACTTGTCCAGTAGTAAGAAGCATTTTGTGGAAATGAAGGTCACTTTGTCCTTGATGACATAAAATTGATGAGCTTTGTGAAGATGAAGTATGTATAGATGGTCATAGGAGATTAAACAATTCATTTATTTAGTAGTATTAACTTCAAATCCCATGATTGATTAGTGTTTGCAGGAATGACAGGATGACCTAAAATACAAGAAGAGGAAATAATTAGTATAAGAAACGATAAAGTTATAAATTAATTTAGCCATCTTTTACTCTCTACTGTTAATTATTGCAAGTAAGAAAAGAAAATGACTGTGGTGTCTGGAGTATTATAGTGGTATCCAGATAGCATAAATTAAGTTAATATAGTAATATGTCTTTAGACTTTTAGCTTGTCATACATCCAGTGGAGCATTGTTCAACAGAAAGATGAAGATCCACAGAGTATAAAGCAAAATATATCAGTGAGATTTTTCTACATATTTTATCCTCCTTTAAAATATTTTCCTTTTTCTTTCAGTTATCACTGGAAGCAGACTAAGTTCTGTTCGCTTTGAAAATGTAAACACTGTGCAAAATCCTACAGAGCGTGAATATTTAACTTTTTTACATGAAGTTTATAACTATAAAGAATGTAATTTATGTATAATCAAAGGGAAATGGAATAGTTGGATTAATACACATTCCTAATGACATTCTTAGGCAAGCCTGTGAGATAGTTATACAGAAATATATGAAATTGAAAATCCACAGGTTTTATGATTTTTAATTCTTTTTGTAGCTGCTGCTTAAAAAGAAAACTTTTTTCTTTTCTTTAAAGTTCTATTTAGAAAGAAATATGTACCTTATAATAAATAGCTTGTCATCTTGGAAAATTCAGGTTAATCACTGGCTTTCTTATTCTGGCTTCAATAACCTCAATTGCAAGGAATATTAGCAGAAAAGTGTCTTCAGAGTGATAAGGAAAAAAAATTATACTATCAATTGCTTCTTTGCTCTGTATGTCTGCAAGAATCTGAAGTTTGCAGACTGCTTTCAGGTCCCAAATTATAGTTAAGACTGGAACCTTAGCATCTTGTGGCATCAAATATGTGCTTCCCAGATTTTTGGTATGTACTTTCTTTTTGTGGAATAAAATAAGTCCAACTTTGAGTGTACGTTTTGTTTCAACACATGTAATAGAAAAGCTTCTGTGTTTTCTTATATAAAGTAATACACATTAACTGCTAATTTGCTTCAGAATATAGACTTACTTCACCCAGGCTTTGTTTCTGAAGACTGTTGTGCAATACACATTTATGCCCTTTCTCCCCTTGTCTTTAGTGTTAAAATTCACAGTGACATTGTTTACAAACCATAAGATCAATGCTTAATTGACATTGATAAATAACTTTTAAGGGTTTGCTGGTATAGATAGACAGAATTGCAAAAGTCAAGTGTCAAGCATTTGGACTTAGGTGTCCTTTCCAGGTCCAGGAGGATTTGGCATATTGACCACCTATGCATTCTGTAACAGTTCAGAGGAAATGTGTTGGACTATGTAAAGTAATATGAGCATTGGGCTAATTTGAAGTACATTTGGCAAGTGTTTGAGGCTGTTCTTAGTGTTATGTACATTTAAGGACATTTAATATTTTATTTTAACATGTAGGTTTATTAATAGAGTGAACAGACAATGTGTGAGATAAACATACAGAAAACATTCTGCTGTTTTGAGGATCAATAGTATGTTTTTATGCACATGGCTCAGTTTATACTTAAATACTAAGACATACTGACTGAAACCGTAAAAATATAATCTGTTCCTTTGTTATGGGAAATGAGATGAACTTGAGGCTTGCAGAAAAATAAAAGTTTGTGTTGAACAGTTAATGCCTGCAACTTGCTCTTAATTTTGCCACCAGGAGGCAAGGTGATACCCCTATGTGGAGTACTGTCACATTTACTAAAGATCTTAGTAGAAATCATTCTATACCAAATGCATAGATGTAATTTCCTACGTAGGGAGAAAAGAGGATGGCCATGTGGGGGAGAATTTTTTGTCGTGTTCTTGATACATGTTTTTGAAGCACATTTCGCACTGACTATTGTATTTTCAATTAGATTTTATATTAAAAATGTATTTGTAGCATGACAAATACCAAATGTATGCTTCAAATAATTGAAAGATCATTGAAAATCTTAACTGAATTGTAAATTAATTGAGATTCAACAGATAGCTACTGGAGATACCTCATCTCAGCCTTTTGATCCCACTGTGATGCTCAGGGACTTCTGCTCAGTAGAGGTACTTATGAAAGTATTCTGGGGTGGCATAACAATACAGCTGACCTGGTTTTCTGTTGCTCCCTGGAAATTTGCTATTGGCCACTGGGAAACATAAAATGTGGACCAAGGTGGAGTTTTCATGTGTGTCCCAGGCACCTGAGAGGCCACACCATTTAATGTATATAAACTACATTTTCATGCACTTTTGAACCAACATACTCCTGTATTTGCGTTTATACTCCTGGTCTTATATTTTAGTTTCTATGGGATTCTCAAACCAAAACTAAGGGCACCAGTGGATATTGGCATGTCAAATATATTAGATAGACTTTCTGCAAAAGGCAGCAAAAAAAGAAGCGCTGAGATCCAGGTTGAAATTCTGCTTCGGTATGATTTAATCTGATGTCCTTTCTCTTTCTGGTGGATGCTTTAGCTAATAAGTCACCAGCTCAAGTTCATATGGTGTTCTAGCATAAATCTCTCTTATTTCTTTGGTTAAAGTGCTTCTGTCTTGTGTAAAATATTCACTGAGGTTGAGTGGCTTGAATAACAGATTGTAGAATAATTTTGACACTTCCAGCCTGCAGCCATCATTCCAAAATACACTGTTTCAATTGAGAAACATTTTTTGTTTAAATAGTGGCATATCTTTGTATGGTTTTATAGAAAAACTATTTGCTTTTAACTGTCATTCAAGGTGTGGAATAAAAGACTGTTTCTGGATGAATGGACATCCATGGTGGGTTGTGAGGTCATACAATCATAGCATAGAATATGTCAAGTTGGAAGGGACCCATAAGGATCATCTGCTTCTGGCTAGACAACCTAAAACTAAATCATATGACAGTAGTACTTTTCACATGACAGAGTACATTCAAAGTGATACATTACAACAGCAAAAATTTTATATAATGCTTTGAGTGGCAAAAATTTTTTTTGGTCTTTTGTTTATAATAGTATTATGGTGTGACTCCAATGTACATCTTGGCTAAGAATATAAGAAAACATGGATTGCTGATGCAAGTTTTCCCGTCCCACTTGAAGTGATCAAAGCCCAGAATCGAGTTATGCAGTATAACTACTTAACTGCTTGCATTGATTATGTGAGTGTGTCTGTGTGTATGTAACTAATTTCCAACCTCAAGATGTCTTCAAATAATTTTAAAGTGAAAAGTGAACTGTCATTCACTGTAACAAAATAAACCTCATGTAAATTGCACTCAGCAGCATAAACTGTATCCGAAGTTCAGTTCCTTGAAGATGTGATGTCACAGAGATAAGTGTTTGTATTGGAAAATAAGCATTTAGCTTTTTGTTACTTTCAACTTTTGGAATGCATCGATTCTTCATTAATGTACTGGTAATAGTAAATATGTACTGATAATACTAAATAAAAATTGAATGTAAATGCTCTTACTAGCAGTGATTTTCAGAGTTTTTATTAATGTGTTCTGGTGCTTTAAGGCTGAGTGCTTTGTACCATATAGAGTTTTATGTGAAAATTTTGTATATTGAATGTCCAGTATTAAAGGTACTACTATAAGAAGGACAGAGAGAACCTGAAAGTTATTTGTTCCGTTTCTTGGAGTAGTTTTTAAAGTAACTGAGATTTACATACATGAAGGTTTCTGTGCAAAGAAACCATTTTCTTTCTTGTTTTAAAAAAGAAGTTCTTTCAAATAATGCAAGTATGTCAGCATTAACTCTTTGTTAGTGGATTTTGGTGACCTCTCAAGATTACTGATGTGATGCAAGCGATTCTTAGAACTTGTACCTATGATTTCTCACAGTAGAGAAGCTTGTAGAGGTGAGGCTTCACAGCAGATTATCACCAGTAAGCTGAGGTGTGGGATAGATGTTTTCACACAAGCAGCAGGAAGAACTGTGCATCATAGTTTTGGAGTCTTTGATGTAATTCTTTACTCATCTGCATTTATAAATCTTTGTGTGCACTCTGATTGTACTTGTGTTTCCTCATCCAGATGCAATTGTTTGCTTCCTAACAATGCAGACATTAGGAAGCAAACGAAAAGGCTAAATAGAGTCTATATCTAATAAATTAGTATTCCTTCAGCATTTTTGTTATTATTTTCATGTACTAGAACTTATGTACTAAAACTGTCTAAATCTTTGTGAACAGATTATTTATTTTTTTCTGGAAGTCCATCCCTGTTCCCACCCATACTTGGTGTCTTACTAAACATGGTGTGTCTTTTGCTTTTAAGGTATTGTCTCTTGCTTTTAAGTTATTATCTCTTGCTTTTAGAAAAATGAACCCTGATGTGTGTGACTTTTTGCAGCCCAATTATTTCTTGTAAACAATGATTGGTATGTCTTAATTAGATTTCTTTCATTTATTGCTATTGACAGCTGGAGACTTGGTTTACAAGAGGGTATCACCATTATTTGAGCTGGAAAAGACATTCAGTGAATGAATAAACTGAGCAACATTTCTCATCACTGGAGCAACAGACAGCTAAGAACCAAGTCAGAGTGGGCAGAAAGGAAAAGAAACACGTCAGGTTTTGGCAATCGTTCTTTTCCACTTCAGCAGTTAGAGAGACAGTGATAAAAACTAAAAATGCAGCAGTTACAGTGCAATGTGCCCTGCTGGCAATAAGGCAAACAGTGCATTTCACAAGGACCAATTTAGAGGTGGCAAGCATTTTGAAAACACAGCTGTTCATACAAAGCTACCTTTCAAACACATCAACGGAAAGAGCACTTCTCAATTCTTATCATTATAACCACTTTGAGCAGTTGTATGGACAGAAATCTGGAAATGTCATTAACCAAAAATTGGGCATGAGACATTTCATAACTTACTTGATTTTAGTTAGAGCTCTTGGGGGTTTTTGGGGGTTTTCTAAGTGTTGGTTATGGAAATATAAAGACTGAAGTTTGAACATTTAATATCTCTCTGATAATTTTATAAGGCATTTTTTTCCTTGTTTGTTCCATGATCAAAACAAACAAAAAAATTGCTTCCTTGGGGAATTTTTTGTTACAGCACAATAAATAAAAAGATGCACCATCTTATATATTTGACATATTTCATTAAAGCACAAAAATATAATATAATAGATATAATAGATTTCCATAACAATTGGTCTGAAGTAATATTTATAGAAGTAAGCTATACTAGCTGGTCTGATTGGGCTGCTGAAAATTATATAGGCACTGTAAAAATGGAAAGCATTTCTGCTAGCATATGCGGTCTTGCTTTCATTCCACTCTCTGGAGCAAAGCGTTTCATTCTGTTTCTCTTTACAACTACAAATTGCCAGTTCACTGTAATATGGTCTTAATGTTTTATATTCCTACATATAGCTAAGATATAGCCTCACATTGAAAGACAAATTAGGATTTTCTAGAAATTTTGTATTTCTGAGGTGTTCAACTTGGGTGGCTGAGGGTGTCAAATGCCTTAAGTTGAAAATCTCAAAAGTGAGTACCTGAAATATCTGGACATTTGTGAAAAATATGTCTAGGGCTCTCTGTTGGGACCTTGACTAATTTTGGAAATCCACTTTGCTTTTTTTCTAATGATTGATTTTTAGAACTTCAGGCTGGCCCTGAATAGCATTACATGCAAGATGTAAAAGAAATGGCAAGGCTGGTATTCAACCCTAGAAGCAATTGGAACTATCTGAATAACTATTTCAGCATATGTGTTTATATTTATTTTGTGAACTTGTTACACTTCCTTTTAATTTTTCTTCTTAAGTGGAATAAATTTGCCTGAGGGAAAGCCACAATCTTAAAATGTTTAATATGTCTGTAAAACAGGACACGTTCTCATACCTTAGACCATTACAAGAATGACAAGGTTTTATAATTCATAAAAAATTCTTTATATCAATGGACATTGTGTGATTTGAGGTTACTTTAATCTACAAATACAGATATGTAGAAAAACATTATGATCAGCTAGATGTACATGAGATTTTATCTTTCTCTCTCACTAATTGAGTCTGGCTTACTATTCTACCGTTCTTGTTTATTGTCTTTTAATGGAGTTTAGCAGATATCAGAGGTATTATCACCACATGCAATTCATTAAGATCTTACTATAATTATCATTCCTGTATCAATCAAAAATTACCTTCCAGTATTTTGAAAAAACATTACAATACATTAAATCTTACAGCTTGGAAAATACAGTATTCAAAATAGATATGATGAAAGCAAAAAGGTAAATGGAATCCAAAGGAATATATATATATATATATATATAAAAATTTATTGTATATGCTATTCTAGAGTAACTTTTCAATGGATATAAATGAACATTCAGTAAAACATTTTTTAAAAAATGGAGGATGGAAAAATATTAGGATATTTACCAGCCTATTTTAAATGAGATTACCATCACTGACCATGGGATGGCAGACAACTTTGGGAGTACCTGTATGTGCAGTAAGATGTTTGTCAATCAAAATTAAAAAGCTTAACAGAATAAGTATTTTTGTTACAATTCTTAATATGGTTTCAGCAGCATCATTGTGCATTGGAACTAAAGCAGTGGATGCAGGACCACACCACCTTGTGTGTTCACTTGCTGCTAAACAAAACTGTGATCTTTACTCCATGGAGCTTAAAAATTAAACACAAGAAAAGGGACAACTGATGATTCAGACAGGGTAAGAAAAAAAAGTCACTGTGGCAATTTCCGAATATCCTTGGGTTTATTCTTCTCCTTTAGCCATAGTCTAGTAGTTTACTGTCATATTCCTGCATTACTTTTCTGGTCTTTGACTTTAGCTTTTCCTTCTATTGTTCTGTCTCTCATGTGCTTTTAACTTTTAATCATACGCTACCTAGCCATTGAATACATCTCTCCTTTTCACAAATGTCACAGCAAAAGATGACAAAAAGTTACTTTGATCTTACAAAGGAATTAATCATTTCAGTAATTAGTTAACACCTATTTTTTTTTACTTCTCTTAATATAAAGTGCACAAAATAATTTTTATTGGGTTTTTTTTAGTGAGCAGAGATTTTAGAAAATTATATTTATATGACAAGAGAATGAATTTCAACGGAAGGCACGCATTTCTTTGCTATTTGTATTTTTAACCTGTCATTTATGTTCTAATTTGTAGTATGGCTTTCCAAATCCTCTTGCAATATATTCAATGCATGTCGATTAAACTACGCATAATTTTATGTACTTGGATGAAGAAAAAGAAACTTTTAAAAGAACCTGAACTGATTTTTATTTTATTTCTTCTTCCTAAGTCAGATATTGCATGTATAATTCTGATGTTTTTATATAAAGATGTAACACGTCGCTAGTATTACATATGTATTTTCTAGTTGTCAGAGAAAACACTTAGACTAAAATGTTACCAATAACTCTTCAAAATACTTAGATCCTTGGTATCCTTGTTACAGTTCTTAGCCTTAGACAGATTTCACCATGCGACTTATTTATCATTGCCATTATCAGGCAATTATGTACAAAAATGATGGCTGTAACTTAGGAAAGTAATATGTTAGTTTAATTTAGATTTATTCGTACATGTTCAGCTTCTTTTTGACAGTTGTCATGTTAGCAGTGGAGAAGCACATATTGGCAGTTACCTAGGCACATAGTTGGCAAGAGGAGCAGTCACGTTCTGGATGTGGGTGCATGTACCCAGCTACCAGATGCTTCTAGCAGATGGCCAGAACTAAAGATTTCGGACCAGTTTTGGCTTGATTTTCTAGAAAGCTACCATACAGATTCTGCTAGTCTGTAGTACATTTGACTAGTAAAAAAGCCTAGACAAAATGCAGCAAAGCTACTGGCAAAATCTGCATATGTTTTTCCTCTGGGGCTCTTAAAATGTAAATATCAAATATGCCTAAACCATAGAAATAGGTGTGTTCCGATATCTGTAATAAAGACAGAAAAAGGTAGTGGCTATAAGTACCACATAATATTTTCCATTACTTTAAATTGTCAATCTTTAATGGCAGATTCTTAATACTTAGTGAATTCACCTTTTAGTTTATTGGTATATTTATGGTTTGTTTGAGACTTATCAAGGTAAATGCTCTTACAATGATTTAAAAAAAAAATTATGTCCAGTGTGCACTGTATTGAATATCAACTACAATAATCCAAAGATATAAATGGGTTTAATGAATGCAGTTATATCAGGAACATTCTGCTACGGTCACAGCCAGTAATTGATGTATACTTAGAACACATTAGATGAAATTTGGTTTGAGATTCATGAAGGGAAAACATTTATTGCTTACTATTACAGTAAGCAGAAACTAAAAA
The DNA here is from genome assembly GCA_013397055.1 of Pachycephala philippinensis. Classification (NCBI taxonomy): domain Eukaryota; kingdom Metazoa; phylum Chordata; class Aves; order Passeriformes; genus Pachycephala; species Pachycephala philippinensis. The sequence continues at coordinate 180,401 of VWZT01013818.1, forward strand.
CCAAAAAAGGTTTATTTCTGGGGTGCCAGTAGTGGATGACATATTTATTATGTCATGAATATTCCTACCAAATTAGGCTGACTTGCTTTAGCCTTATAATTGTGACTATATTGGGTGATTACTTTCATTCTGAGCCACCTGGGGAACCAGGTTCACAATGTATTGTTCAACAGAAATGGCTAATTTTTTTGTAATTCTTTTGCTTGAAACAGTGTAGAGAAATGGATTGACAAAAAATAATACTTCAGGATGCAAAAACTGACAATGCGTAAACCAGAATATTACTGTAAAGATCAGGAAATAGGAGTTCTCATTTCTGCTGGGTTTTATAACAGTTGGAGTGATTTATGCATACTCATAAATTACAAACTCATAGAGATACTGTCATTTTTGATTGCAGAAAGTATTTTGGTTTATATTTAGTTTTAATTACAGTTTTTGCTCAACTGAGCATGTCATTAATAATATTACATGTTAAGGGTTTTTTTCATGTGATTCGCAAAACTAATGATGTATTTAGACCTAAAATTACGGAGTTTTTTGGCTTTTATGACCCATTCATTTGCTCTAATCCACACTATATGATTACCGTGGTTCACTTCTTATTTTCCCAGAAATAAATACATTAAAATGCTGATATAATCTTCTCAAGATTTACTTTTTAAAACATGATCAGAAGAAAGACGGTAAGTACAAGATAGATAAACAGCAGTACTTACAGTTAAGTATCATATTGCTTCTACAGTGTGTGTCACTACAGCAAAATAATCTTATAGTTCCTGGACCATTAATTGAATTTTCTTTTGAGCATTTTTAATTTCCTTTCAAAATTGAAAATTTATTTAAACCTTTTCAGCATGTATAGATACAATACCCACCTGTCCCACTTCATTATTTCCCAATGCGTAACTCTTCTAGTGTTTCCTGTTATTTTAAAAGATTCTTTTAAATTTTGTCTGAAGTGAAAGATTGACTCAATTCCTTAATGTTAGATGATTTGGCTCATTAACATTGAAAATGATTATTTCAATTATGAAACTTTCATGATATAGCCATATTTTGATTTTGTATTTTCTTATTAGCTTTACAGAATCTGTCATCCTTACATCACTTTTCTGAATTTTGGATGCCAAATCTGACATCAGCACAAAATCTGACGTTCTGATCTTCAAGAGAATTTTGACCAGTATTTACTGTTCAAGATTCATGCCACTCAACCAGATTGCAATCACTGTAATCAAAAGTTTGCATGAGATTTTCCTTGACATGCATAATTTCTCTTGAATTTTGTTGTGATTCTACTTATGATTGCAAGACTCTGGATAGACATATCTGCTGTAGGTGCTTATGTAGAGACATGTAGGAACACTACCTCACACATTATGATCAGAATGATAGAGATGCACAGATGTATTTATGCAATGAAATGCCTCTTGCTATGGAAAAATAGCTCTTCACACTGAAGAAAAGGCAAGTTTGAATTAAGATACTGAAAAGTATCTTGATACCAATTAGCGGTGATTATGGAACAAACAGCTTTTTTTATCACACGTATTAAAGTGGGACAGCTAAACCATTTCAAACTGTCCTTCCAGTTTGTCCTTCCAAAAATGGATTGGGCATAATCTTGTAATTATAATGTTTTACGTCTAAGCACCCTGCATTTTTATTCTAAGACATTTTTTTTAAACCTGACTTTAGCCTTCATGCTTTCAGACAATGGCATGGTTGTCTTTTTCAGCAGTAAAACAACTTGAATGAGTAAAGATAGATCTTGCAATAGTGTGACATTTCAGCAATGTAAAATGACAAGTTATGCTTTCAGGGTCTAGTAGTAATTTCTGATTCAAAGTTGGAAGTCATTAGAGTGATTATCAGAAGTAAGGAGAAAGACATGGTATGCTTCCTTACTCATAGGAGGACCACTGGCACCAGAATGCCTGTGAAACAGAAATTATGAACCCAGCAGATGCCAAAAATCACGTTAGCTTATTGGCTACAGGTAAGAACCCTAGTGAAATGCCATATATGGTGCTGATCCTTGAGGTTCAATACAATAAATTGGAATTAGGGCAGAATCAGTTGGTATGACAAAAATGATAATAAATTTTCTGAAAGAAACTAGGGAAATGGAGGTTGCTTCCTCTGTAAAACAGTCTTAGATTTGTTGACAACAGAGGGGAAAGAGTTGTTAGTTATTTGTACAACTATTTAGTACAGTGACAAATCATTTACAGCTAGATGAGGAGTAGTTATATTTATTGAATAAACTTGGAGTTGTTTCTCCCCCTGTATGTGCATCATAATTCTAGAAAAATATGTCAACTATGAAGGGCCATATGAAGATTAATTGCTGGTGGTCTTTGTTGAATTAATAAATGGTTCTCCCCAGTTAACTAGGAGTATGTATGGAAACTAACTGGAACTAATTGAAAATACATACTGCCATGTATAGAAAATAATTAAGAGTATATATAGAGAAAACATCACAGGCAAACATGATGGAAGAATACTTGTGTCCTATGTGAATGTTTTAGAGTCATAGAAAATACAAAGAAAATCTCTAGATACATGCTGAATGTGATGAGTTTTTTGTTTTTTTTTTTTAATCCTACATGCAATCTGCAGTATTTAAAACAATATATGTTGCTGCAGTTGAGAAGAAAAATAGGCATATACCACGGAAGAGTTTAAAGCAGTAGACACTCCCTGATGTTTGGAAGGGTGTATTTACTTCTTAACTTGTCCTTCCTTATATGTTAAAACCACGCAGACGACATCCCAATAGCATTTGATCCAGCATTTCAAAAAAGAGATTAAGATGATGAGGTGTTTCTCTAAAAATGTAAATAGGTCTTCTTTGTTGCAGTAGTGCATAACAGGTAGTGCAGATACTTTGAAGATAATTCACTTGATGGAGTTAGCTGATGCAGTACACAAACCAATACCAGTAAAAGGGAATTGAGGGTTAATATGGTTAACCATAATATAAACAGGTAAATGAGGATAATTTAGCTTTGGTGTGTGGCTTTGTTCTGCCAGTTCTTATACATGTGAACCGAATATATAGTTTAAGTTCTCTTGTAGTGTAATTATCCTTCCTTCAGGCATTAGTTGTCACCTTGTTCGATATTATAATGATGGAAGTTATAAACCACCTGTCTGTCTCCTTGCAAATGACTTTGTGTCCTCTGTTAATGAGCTAGGAAATGTCACCTTAAGTTGCGTTAACATTCCTAATACAAAGAAAATAAAGCATGGAAAGGATTTGAAGATCAAAATCCATAACAGTCATTAGGTTTGTTTAAGTATGCTTTAAACTGTCCTTATCATCATATCCTGTTGTATGTGGGAAAAGCAAATTTTGAAAAGAAATCCAGATTTGGAAAATGGAGTGCAGAACACTGGGTTTTCTAATTCTTATATTTTCAAACCTTGACCAATCAGGTTTACTTTCCACTACTCCACTGGTTGTGGAGAATGAACCTGATGCATTTCTGAAATGTCAATTCTGAATCTTTGGTGCCATCCAGTAATTTTCAGTTGGTTAAAGGTTGAGATTATTCTGTGATTAAATGAATAGGCAAAGCATCACATCTGAATGGCTGAGAACTTGAAAAGTCCTGAAAACACTCCCTCGAAGGTGATAGAATGCTTTTTTTCTGTCTCTTGGTATTCATGAGCAACATCCAGGGAAGATGAAATAGCATTTGAAAGTTATAGAAGTAATGAGTAGAAAGTTGAGTAGTTATGAGGTGGAATAGCTTTGTTTGGCAGTCTTTCAGGAGCAGGCTTTTAGGACTTGCATTTAAAGCAGTAAGGAAAATACCCTAAAGGCCATAAAAATGTTTGGCTTGAATACTGGGTTTCAGTTTCATTATAATTCCCAGGTTGCTGTTAAAAATTAGAATTGAATGTAAATTGATAAGATACAAATAATTTTGCTGTTTAGTTGCCTTTTTTCTACAAATACTTATTTTTCAAGGGTCAGTTTTAAAAATCTTTTTTAACATTTTTTGATAGTTAATAGAAGCCTATCTTGGAACAAAATGCTGAAGATTTATTGAGATGTGTTCTCTCCAAAGTCAGAATGTCTAAATCCTTTTTAATGTCCATGTGGTTTATAGTCATCTGGACACAGAAAACTGATATTCACCAGCCTAATGTTTTCATGAAAGATGGAATTTCTACTGCAGGTGGAGACATAGATACTTAGTTACAAACCCCTATAATTAGCTTGAAAGAAATAAAAATGGAAGACTACAATTACATATTGACAAAGATAAAGCAAGGCTTGGTATTCCTTTGAAAATTGTTGTGCAGTGATCTGCAACAGTGCAAAAAGGTTGAGCAGGTTGTGTTCTTAGTAGCTTGATCTATTACTAAACCCCTTTTTGTCAAGGGAACTCATGCTTTGAAGACGACTGTTTTGCTGAGAGTTAGCAAAACATTTGAATGTTTCTCCAGAAGGATTATACATCCTTTTCCTTATCATGACTGTCCAGGATGATGACCTAATGACTTAGATGGTACCAAGGATGTTTTGGTTATAGGTAATGCTCAATGTTTTATGAATCAAAAGGTTAACTATTAGCTATGCTTAAGGATTAAGCATTCATAGTTGTTTTTTTCTTAGGCTGAATAATCTCATTTTAATGCTGTGTAGCTACCGAACTAATAACTAAGGAAGTGGTAAAGTGAAGAAGTCTTGATAAGTTTCATTTTTTTTCTTTCTGGTCTTTCTGGTCTTCCAAGCTATTTTCAGGGTTTTAATTCTTTGCCATTAGACCTCTCCTATGTCAGAGAAGTAAGAATTCTATTCTGCTAAAGCAGAAATGCTCCTATTAACATCCCCAAATACTTCTTCCCTATATATGAACTCAATTTCTAGAACTGTTAAGGAGAAGGAGGCGACATTTCTCTCCTCTGAACTTGTAATAGAATGTAAAAGAAACTTACAACACACTATTTTTGATGAATGGGAAAGTTTGTTTTGATTTATTTTGTTTTACTCTATAAATAAAGTAGTAGATTATACACAAATGTGATCCTTGAAATCCAATGGAAAGATAAATCAGCACATTCTAGTGAAAAAAAAATCTTCCTGGTTCATTTGCTTAATTGTGAAATAGCATATTTTTCAAGCTGTTATTAAGGTTTGAAATGATTAGCCTTCATTAGTTTGGTAATTAGTTTAGGCAGATTGTTTTGGAACAGGCTCATTCCTATCTTACTGCTATTGAGTCTCTAATACTTTTGTTATGAAAGTTGCTCTCGATGAATTTTTTGCCATGGTTTTAATTGCTTTCTCTTTTAAAAATAATAATAGCTAAGCAGCATGAAACAGAATTTGTTTCACTGGAAGAAAAATCCTTAGTTCCAGAGGCTACCCATACTAGTTTGATATTTTAATGTTTATACATGTTAGGCTTCCATTCTGCGTGTTACAGAAAGAATTTTGCAGGGTTACAAATCGATGTCAGACAAATACATGTAATTCTTCGGGTCTATCAGGCAACATACTTCTAAAGCAACAGTTGCTGTAATAGTCTTTATTATACATCCTTTTTATTTTAATATTCAAAATTATTAGCATCACATTTCACTGACTTCTGTCTGATATGACAATATTCATGAGGGCACTGACACTTGCTGCAAAACTGCATCTATTTCTTCATAAAGTAGACATTGTCAGTAGAGTTAAAAAATAAAATTTCAGTGGCTGGCCACAGGAAAGGAGGTTACAAACAGCGCATTCTGCAGTATGGGCATGTGTCAGAATCCAGCTGAGGTTAATTGTGGTCTCATTTAATTTTGTGCCTGGAAAATATTCAGGATACTTATTGACTGGAAATCCACTTAAAGTAGCTCCATGCATGTCTCCTAGCCTTTCATATCCTAATTTGCAGGATGCTGCTATGTACCATTTCATTATATTCATAGTCTTCCTGCCAGCCAGATTCACAATTTAAAAGAAATATATTTGTTAAGAAAATTTGTCAAACTCTTCAGAATGACTATGATTTTCTTTAATATTTTTATTTTTTTAATTTGGTCATCCCGGTTGCACCTTATATTTGTAAAACGGCTGTGGAATGATAAAGAATTTGTTAACTGCTTCCTTGATGGCTAGTATTCTGAGCACAATTTAAAGTGATAAGATAATACTATTAAATAAAATGTTGATTTATTCTGAAAGGAATAGGTACAAACAGGTTTTGTCTGCTAGAGGCAGGTGGGGGAATAAGATGAGGGCAAAGAGGAAAAAAGGTTGGGGTTCTTTTTCCTACTTTGCCATTCTCTTGGTCACCATCTTTGGAAGTTAACTGAGTTGGAAGTAAAACCAAATTGATGTTAACTTAATTCTACTTCTCCTTCTCTGCACAGTGATTTCTAGCACTCCTCATTTAAAAAAAAAAAAAAAAAAAAATCATTGCTTTGTCCTTTGAGGGCTTTTTTTCTGCTCAGACTAAGGCTCTCTTTCTAATGGCTGCTTGGGGACCCATGTGGTAAGAATTAGACTTCTCAATCCTTTAGGCCTAAAAGAGATGAATGAAACCAGCAATTACCATGCCATCATCCTGTTACAAAAGCTCAGCTTTTATCACACATAATCTGAAGATCTCAAATTCTAGGCCAAGCTCCATGTCTCTTTGGATTATCAATGATTCCTAGTTTCTACAGTGTGCTGTCATATGTACTAGATTTCATTTACCAGTTCTTGATTACATGGTTTTTTTCAACACTTTTTCTTTTTCCCATTTAACCAGTTTGAAAAAACACAATAATTCATATTTGTTATTTGATATTCTGAGTTTACTGTTACCTCTGTGCAATACTTTGTGTTGGAGGTACTTTCAAAGTAAATGACTCACTTATCATAAACTGTTGCTTATGAACTTTGTTGAATTCAAGCCAGAATTTGCTTTACAGCTCAACAATTTCAAGTAATAGACTCAGAATTCATTTTGCACAGCTTTTTGTGTGAACACAGATTTATTCCTGCAAACAAATTTGAGAAGCAGGGGAAAAAAACAGCAAATATGATTCAGAATGTCTGGATTCTGGATGCAATGTAACTTTTGCAAAAATTCTTAGCAATTTTTTCGATGTTTATATTCCTATGTTGTAGACATAAGTTCTAAATGTACTAGGAATACTTCTAGAACTACTTGTAAACTATTTATTGAATTCTTATATGCAAGGAATTTGAACAGAATGATCCAGTGCACAGTGCTTTCTTTCTGCTGAGAGATGCTTTTTATGCCACTTAGGGAAGTCCATTAATTCCTGAGGGCTCGATTGTGTCTGGTGAGGCATAGACTGTAGAATTGTGTGGTGATGAGCTTTATTTTCTAAGATAACCACATGGACAGAGAGTGCCTCTGGGGCTTAGGCTTGTACAGTCACAAAAACCTTATCTATCTGAGATAACCACATTGACCTACAATGCCTCTGGCTGTGGAAATGGTGGATTTGAGGACAGGAACTTCAATAAAGGGGTCTCAAACCTCATTAATGGTATGAAAAGCAAAAATCATCACAAGCCGCTCTTTTTCCATATATGCAGTAAGATTTCTGACTGCTCTTTCCTCTCTGCCTTCTGTCAGAGATCTAGTCAACAATCAGGTCGTTTTTGCATCAGTTTGTTTCTAGTGTTAAAAATAAAAATTAATTTTTATTAAACCAAAGCATATCATAATAAAGAACCTACAGGTTAAGAGACCAACTGTGAAGTTTCATTGATAAGAAAAGTATTGCACAGACAAATCATCTGGAGGGTTCATTATACGCACAAAATTGTTCCTCTCTCATCTTGAAACAACAAGTCTATGGCGCTGACATTTAATCAGAGAAAGAATGGCATTTATTGAATCTCACATTCAGTAAGTCTCCAATTAAGGTGACTTACTTATGAAGGCCAATAAACTGCAAAATACTTGTTATTTTTCATTATTTTTCTTGTATTACTTTATGTGCTTGTGCTTTCACTTGAACATGTGTTTGGGGACTTTAACCATAGAGTGACTTTAAAAAAGAATTCCTTCTGTCCCTTTATCACATGTATTTAATATACTTATTTTATCTGTTTGTCCATTTTATCTGTTTATCTGTTTTACCTAGACCAATATAAGACAAACCACATGCAGGATTTTGTTTAAAAATAAAAATAATTATTTTTAGACATATACTGTTAGTAGCTCAATATTTGTTTCTCTTGAAAGTGCACTTAAAGCAGGTATTGTTTATATAAGACCTAAAGTTAGCAACATATGGAGAGCTAGCACTGACTGGAATGCTTACATAGAGATAGATTGCACAACATGAAACCTCTATGCTGTTGAGTGGCTTTGCATATCTGTACCCAGTGTGCCTAAATGTAATGAAATGGTTATAAATTGTCGTAAGTTGATGGAAGATTTGATGCACTCAAACAGCTAATCTGAATATTTCTTGGTAGAAATTAAATTTTATCTATTATTTTGACTGTACTTTTACTTATAAGAGAGGTGTAGATTACAGTTTATTGGTAGTTACATCCTTGATAATTGTTTTGCATTTCACTATAAAAAACTAGGTTGAATAGATGCATAACATATTAGAATTGCCATTAAGCAAATGATTCTGAATTAATGTTTTGCCTCTCTATGCTATGCAAAACAAATTTTCCCCAATTAATTTACAATTGATTACTCTATATTATGTCCCAAGGGAATGCAAAAAAGGTCTGTTTATATGTTCCCTGCTATTGTGTTTCTGTGGTTTGATTAAGCCAAGCATCACAATAATCCAAAGGGAAGCACATGCTCATAGCAGTAATGTCTGATGCACTTTTAGTTTGAATGCTTCCCAAAGCCTAAATACAGAATTAGCCTCTATTAGTTTACCCTTCCAATCCAAGAGGATGCTGCCAGACCTGTTCAAAACTTCTAACCTGTTAAGGACTTGTACATGTGCTCTTGTTTTGCTTGTCAATCTAATGCTAAAATCTGCAGTATTAGCTACATGCCAAAATCCCCATCTCTGATAACCATAGGAAAAAATATATCAGGGCTTATTTTCTTCTGCTAAGATGTTCTTTTGCTTTTGTACTCATTTCAGGTATGTGATGATATAAAAGAACTCAGCAGAGATAAGTAAAACAGGCAGAGCAGCATTTACTGGTTAGAGCTTGTGAAAATAGCTAGCAGGAAGAATATTCAAACATACAAATGCTTATTTAAATCCAAAGACTTTTTAATTTTTGATTATTCTGTTTCAAGTACAAATTTAGAAATATTTTTATTATCTTAATGGGCAAAATAATGTATTTGGAATAAGGAGTCAGGATCTAACCAAGTATGTTCCTATATTCTATTAAAATATATTTTAATGTAGCCAGAAAAAAAATTGCTGGAAGAAGGGAAAAAATGCTTAACGTTGACCTATAAACTATAAATTATGAGTCCTGACTTGGTTCCTGTGCAGATTGCTTGGATAAAGGCCTGTCTCTAGGACCAGGGGCTGTGGATCTCCAGTGGACACAGAGGCTCCTTTCCAGGTTTCAAAAGCAAAATAATGGCAGTTTTCCTTAAGATGTGTTCGTTAATGTCTAACTTCAGTTGACTCCCTTTTTGTCATTCTGGTTATTTTGTACTACTATTGCAAGACATCTCATAAATTATATAGGGCCTAGACATGTAACAAAGAGTTCTGCATTTTGGGGAGGGAGGGCATATAATTAATGAGCAACTGCAAAATCCATTAATTCTTACTTTGAACTAAACTTTAACCTTTAACATGATGAGAATTTGAGATCTTCATAGTGATTATCACAGAATTATCATAGAATCATAGAATAATTTGGGTTTAAAGGGATGTTAAAAATCATCCTATTTCCAACCCCTCCCACCATGGACAGAGACACCTTCCACATTACCAGGTTGCTCAGGGCCCTGTTGTGCTTTGGAAGATGATATCCTATGCATCATTAAAGAAGTTTTGAAAGTTTTACTTGTTTCCTATAGATAGAACTGTAATAAAACAAGAATGCAGAAAACAACTATCAGGTTGGACAGAGTACACATTTTTCTCCATACAGCTCCTAATCTTTGTTTTTAATTTGCACAGAAGCCATAAAGAAAATGAGTTTACAAAATATGTACAATACTCTTTCTTTAATATGCTTTCTTAAAACTTGCAGAAAATACATGTACATGCTGGAACATGAAGTTCTGAATTCTCTGTGGTGCTGAGAGATCCTGATAGAAGTGCACAATATTATTCTTTTATAGGCTGCTCTGTACCTCAGAAATAAACTGAGTAACATGTGGCAGTTGCTAGGGTAACCAGTTTTTGCATTTTGCAGAAAAAGTCCAAGAATAAAACACATGTAAATTGGCAGTGTGGAAAGCAGTATCATATACAGTCTCATCCTCAATTTGTTTGTTATGGTTTTCCTCTATACTATTTACATAACAATGAATTAGATCTGCTTCATCTTTTATTTTGAATCTCCCATACACTTGTAATTTGCATGGCTCAGAAAGGCATTTAAGCATTCAACTGCCAAGCTTAAACTGGTTTTTGCCCCGTCAAACTATCTAGATTTACTGTCAATAAGATATAGTTGTGGTTGCTGTAAATGCTGATCATGTTTGCTGGGTGTGATTATCAGGGCATGTAAACAGAAATTAAATCGAATTTTAAAAGTTGTCCTTTGCACTTAAATATGATTTCCTGTTATTGTTCGAATTCCATTAAGCATCTATCTTGAATATGACTGTCTGAGTTAAAATCCAGCGGGCATTTACGAAGACAAGATTTTCTTGTTCTCACAAGAGTCCTATTTAGGACTGAACAGGAATTCTTGTTAAGGCAAGCCTTCCTCTGCTTGTTTTGGAGAATGTTTTTTAATAAATTCTGCAAATTGCTGCATAATGAGAAATGCATCTTTGTTACAAGAAGAAATAATTTTATAATGAATCATTAACATTTTGGTTTGAGTTACATTCAAATACTTAACCCCAGTGAATGCCAACAAGCAGACTTGGTGTGGCAGATGTAATGATCATAAACATAGTCTATAATACTACACTGTTATTTTGTTGAAATTCTTCTTCTAAAACTTCTTTATCCTTCATACCTTTGAGTTTAGAGTATTCCAGTGCTAGAATATTTACTTAGTGAGTTGATATAATACCAGTGATAAATATCAGCAATATAATTTACTTTTTTCAGAAATGTTTTTCTTTAAAAACATTATCAAATTATAGCCTTTACTCATGCTAAAGAATAGAAATGCAGTCTGTCCGCATAGGATGGTTCTAATATGAGAAAAACACTTTAAAGGCCTTCCCAACCCTCCGTTTAAACTTAGTACTAAGTAAATCTCATGACAATGACTTCATGCACATGCAGAACTAAGAACAGAAAGGGCTGTCTTATGTTATCCACTGATAAGATTAAAGCAAAGGCTGGAATTTAGTGCTGCAGCTTACTTCTGTCCTGCTTTACACTCCATGGCTTCCGTGAGGTTACAGGTAGTATTATTGCATGGTTCTTGTTTATTGTCCTTTGCACATTGCTGTTGTTTTTCAAAAATTAGGACTTAAAATGGTGTCCATTTAATCATCTGTAAAAGGGTACTCTAAATTTTAGGCAACTTTAATTGACCAGTTTGTGTTTCTTGAATTACTCTGGTAGAGTATCGTGATAATCTTGATATTGGACTAAGTAATCTTGGTATTGGAGATAACTATGGAAACTCAGCATAAATAATACCTTCAAACTGACAAGTTTTCTCAGCAGAATCACTTCTCATGAAACTCACTGCATGTTTATAACATGTAAAGAGTGAAACAGTTTAAATATATTCACTACATGAAGTAAAATACCACTCTAGGAAGTGAAAGCCAAAGTTTAGCATTTAATATGAAATGGTTATTGTGCTAACTCTAATTCATGATTGCTAATGCTGTATTTTTGAAACTGTGTATAAAACTGTAGTGTATTCAGTTCCAGATCTGTGGAAAACACTGAACACCTGGCTGAGTAGAAATACAGAGATTACAAATTAAGATGGTAATGTTTCAGGGAATCGTTCTTCACTCTTCCTAGAAAATAGTTGCTTTCTGTTAACTGAATAAATACAGTGTGTTATTTTAAATTTTTTAAACAAGCTAGTAGGACATTTAAACCCTTTTTAGTATCCTGCTGGGATTTCATTGAATTACTCTTCTCTTGGTAGGTAACAGCAAAGCAAATATTGCCTTGTGACCAAATGGAGTTTTATTTCCTTTAGCAGTCCTGCAGACTGTCTGCCTTTTCAGAATTTTCAACTCCATACAACTAGCTCAGAGACAGATTGAACAGTGCCCTTCACCTCTAGTAACATCTAAATTGCTCGCATCTGATGCAGTCATACCAAGACATCTAAGCAGGCACACACAGACAGTGGTGCTGTGTATCCTTACCCAAGGCAGTGCTGGCAGAGAAGCAAGCCTTTCTATTGAGAGGATCATCATGGGATAGTCAAGTGGAAGGGACCTCAGGAACTCTCCAGTCCAACCTCCCGCTCAAAGCAAAGTCTGCTGTTATGCCAGACCAGCTTATGGAAGGTAATAACCAAACTAGAGTTTCTTACTATTTGCTATGCTTACAAATCTTGTTCTTTGACCATTCCATTGCACACAGATCATGGTGGATTCAATACTGTACTTTGGCATGCCAAACAAAATTTATTTTTAAGCAATGCTAATGCAAATTTAATTTTTATGGAATTGAACATTTTCCTCAGCTCTTAGCATTGATTACTCTTTATTGTAAAAATAAATATCTACATTGCAATTAATGATGGAGTAGATGGCTTTCACAGAATTTACTCAGACGTTTTGAAAGTTTGGCTAACCTCTACATGAGAGATTAAATAGTAGTATAGTGGATTTATGCCACAACTTTTATATGCTTACCACTGAGTAGTTGTAAATGGACAGTCTACAATCTCTACATAACTATTATACTTTCCCTGCCATATTTGTGTTAGGCACAGACACTGTGTGTTTATTTCAACTTTTTATCTTTTTTTTCTTCATTTTTTAATGTTTTCTGTACCCGTTTGTTGCTAGGATTGACATAATGGCATACCAACACAAGATGCTTTTTGAAGAACTGATATATAAACCAAACGTAAAACAAAGTAAAGATTACAAATCCTTAATTCACATTCACCTTAGATAAATGGAGATTTTTTTGTTTCTTTCTGTGAATTTTTGGTAAACCTCAGAGGCTGTCAGAACAGTAATGAAGAATAACATTTGAAAACCTGCAAGTTTATGGATTTTCCAAACCTTAAAAGAGCAAAGGGTATTTCAGTATGGAACAAAGGCCAGGACCTCCATGTACGCAAATTCCAAATGTGTGGAGCTATATACTTTGCTTGAACTGAAATATACTTAATGTACTTAATAATTTGGACAATATGTGGGTATTTTAAGATTTCAGCATTTAAATCTTTGAAATTGTATGTAATTTTAGTTATCTATTCTAGTTATAGCTTATTGTTAAATGATAGCTCTGAAGTGAATATTTAAATGCCTAATAAAGGCACTTGGGTCTGCATTGCCTTGAGTAGCCTCATTAAAATGACTCTATGCACTAATATCCAAGGTGATTGCTTCCTGTCAGAGGGAGTGTAGGGTTTGTGTAATGTGTGTCCCAATATGCGTATTATCCTTGGGTGGAAGTGAGAAATGCAGAAATATTTCTGTGCAGTTCCTCAGATTGACCAGCTCTTCTTTCAGCCCAGGAAAGATAGAGCTCAGCAGTTTGGCTGCTGCTGTTGGAAGATAGAGTACTTTTCCTTATGTGTTTCTGGAGCTTAGAGTCTAACCCTGGAATAATATGCTGAATATCCTTTTTGTCTCTTATTTTACAATAAAATGACTGAAAGTGTGTTTGTCTAACACAATATTGATGACTGAATAATCTATATCAAAGTAACATTCAGAAGAATATGTTACCTGAATTATACATGCTGGGTGAAATTGCTATTCAGACAAACATTTCTAGTTTAACAGATCATTATATTTGCAATTGCCTCATTTTGTCTTCTCTCACCTCATAAGGATACCTCTATAAACTGGTATAATCGTTATTAATCATTCCATTTCTCTCAAGTGCTGTTGAGTTTTAGCCTTGTATTTGGCTTACCAGCAAGTAACTGGCCGAACATATTAAAATGAAATAGTAAAATTACTGTATTGTGACAGTGTAATGAAATAGCGGCTGTAGAGTCTCAGCTGTCTTTTCAGAAAGTTAACATGGTATATCTCATGTAAAAAGAAATACACGTTCAAAATGGTGTAATACACGTGGTATATCTAGGATAATCTTTTAGTGTTATGCTTAGAGGATAACCTAAGTAACTATATTTTGTCATAAAGTGGTATTTAATAGGAGTTGTGCAGATAATGTCCCTCAAGCTATAGTGGTAATGAAGCACCACTTGACTGCAATTATATTTTTCATCCTGAAAGGCTTTTCTTTATTTGTTTAGAATTTGACAAGAGAAAATGTGTACTTCATAAATTGATTGAATTGTTTCAGAAACATCCTTTTGCAGAGCAGAGGGAGGAAGAATTTTTACAGCACTGCCTGATTTCGGTATGTATTTTTCTGTATTTATTTCTCTCACACAAAAGAGAGCAGTTTAGTATTGTGGTGGGTTTGGAGCTGTTGTTACACAGAAAGGACTTTTTTCTGGAAGACTCAGCTCCCATGTGAGCCTTGACCAGTGTGGTCTCCTGTCTCTCAGCTCCTTCCATGGCATGCAACATGGAGCCAGCTGCAGTGGGGATCTCAGCAGGTAATTCTGCACTTTGGTGGAAACACTGCACTGCACTGTACTGCACTTGGGTGAATTAGCTCACTGTTAGTGTCATCTGCAAAAATTGCTGATGCTTGACATGACCTCTAGAGAAAGCTGCTTTCCAGAGGGGAGAGGAAGTTCAGTGACTTGAGAGAACTTGGCAACAGGAATGAGCTTCGGGTGAAGAAACAAATGTGTCTCTCTAGTCTTTCTATTTATAGTTACCGTGACACTAGCTAAAATCTTTGAGAAAAGTTTCTGTTTTCACAAAAAAATTACTCCTGTCAAGATGAAAAATTTTATTAGGTCTTTAAGTACTAAATAAATCACATAAATATGATATAAATAGCGACACATATATATCTGTTTTCAGCAGAGATATGCTACTATTGTAAAGTAGGAGACATTTGTATTTATCCTTATTCAGGGAATGAGTCCCATAATTGTACTTATTTAAATGCCTCCCAAATCTGGTATGTATTTCTCATTCTGTCTCAAATAAGAATGACTTTTTGTTTTAGCACCATGACAAAACTAACCAACCCAGTTTCCTTTAACCAGCCAACACCACACTAGAAGAGCCCTAGTAATGTTGCCTTTTTAAAAACAATTTGGGAGTCATCTTTTCTTATCCAGGATGATGGTATAATAGAATACTATAGCATAGAGTACTATGGCGATTTAAAAAAATGTCTCAATGCACAACTTAGCTCTTCATTGTGTGTTCTATTACACCACTCTTATTTTGTTTTATTATTCCGTAATTTATTAAATAGGTAATTTCTGAAATTGTCTGATCCCTAGACTTATAATTTATAAAAAAAATTTTTTTTTTTTTTTTACATACTAGTAGCTGGATGCCCAGGGATTTTTGGTACAGCTAAACTTAAGATTTTTACCTTTTTATGCCAAATGTTATAGAGAATTTAAAGTATTTCCTTGCAGACTGGTTGCTATTTTCATAACAAGAAATGTCTATTAAAAGACTCTTGGGGTAATACTAATAATCAGTAGACATTTTGAAAAAATATTCCCTGTAGCATTTTATTCTGCTTTGCAGTGTTTACCTCTAAATACAGATGCTTATTCAGGAAAGAGAAAAGCTAAATGATTTCTTTTGTGCCAGTGTTGTCAAAAAGCATTTCCCAGTTTGACTGAGACTGTGGGAGTTGGGAGCAGAAAAGACACAAAAATTCTTTTCTTCTCTAATACAGAGGTCAATAGAGTTAAACTACCATTAAATTTAGGGCAGATATTTTAATGAATTCCAGAAATAAAATAACTGATTAGAAATAATATGAATACAGAGATCTTATTTCTTATTTCCTTTGTATTAGACCACAGCTGCTTGTGGCCAAGCTGAAAGAGAGTTGAGATAAATCTTTGGTGAAAAAGATTTCTAAATGAAGGATAATTGTTTCAAGGATATGCTGTATAAATTTGTGTTTATAAAATGAAACTTCCCCTTCATTTTAAGGTCTGCATTTGTTGTTGCTTTTAAGAAAAGTAAGCAGTTTGGTGAATGCTAGGGGTGAGAGCATGCCTGTAGCTTGTGTTATGGTTGATGTTCCATGTATAAAGAATATGAAGTCTTGTTGGGAGAGGGTAATTGGATCAAGCAAAATTGTGAAAGTAGTTTGTATTTTGCCCTCATGAAAATGCTTTTTCTCACATTCAGCTATTCCACAAAGAACCCAATGTGAAATAATCTTATTGACATCCATATTGGATCTTTCTCTGGTGCGGATGGGTATAGCTCCATGTGCTGTGCTAGTAAACATTTATCAGTTCAGTTCACTTGAGGATATGAATTTATTGAGGAAAAGTTGATGAAATAATTTATAGATTTTGTGTATAACACTGAAGGTCATACTGTTTATTTAAATAAGTTCTTTATGAACTACACCATTTCACAATAATGGCTTTTAACAGTTTGTGGACTGGACAGTTGAATAAGTAAAAGGCACAGTAATTCCTTTTTACAGTTACATTACAGTTGTAATGAGAAGTATTGATTTTTCTCTTAATACTAATGTGTTTAATGACCTTTCTAATGACATCTGTCACTACTGTTTCTTCTCAAATTCTACTGGCATTTTCCTTTCAGTAAAGTAGAGGATTTTAATTGTTTGTTGTGTTGTTAGAATGAGAATTAGTATTCTTTTGAAGTAGTATGAAGGCTTGTAGAAGGCATATTCTGTTAAAAATATAAATTAGAAGCTGTCTGATTTTTGATCTTCAGAAACATTTTAGAAACTGTTCATTCCTTTGATATCAGAAAATAGTTCCTTGAGTGCTACATGTGAAATTGGTTTTTCATTGTCAGTTTTTGCTACTTGATATTAAGTAGAGTTTGTGGAATTTGACATGGAAGAGTATGTAAAGATAGTTTCTCTCTCAAGAGTTTTGTTTTCCCTCAGCTTTTAATGGTACTATCTGAAGAAAGGATATATGAATTAACTGAAACATTGATTTAGCATGAATCACTAAAACCATCTATATATAGTTTAAAAAAGGTTTCATTTTTCTCTCTGTGGTGACTTTTCTTTCAATGGTAGATAGAGCTGGTCTTGAAAAACTCTTTATTTTCTACTGCTTATCTTCTGCTATTGTTCTAATAGTCCAAAACTTGGCTATTAAATACCAGTCTAACTTCAGTTAAGAGTGATTGTCACCAAGCAGGAAAGCTTTTGGTTTGATGGTGTAGAGCATTTATTAATATAATAAAGGTTATGGGCTAGAGTCAAAGAAAGTGGCTCCAACACTCCTAAATGGTTTGCTCTCCCTTGCAAACAGTTTGGTTTTCTAGTGACAAGGGACAAGTGATCACAAGTGAATAGCAGGATGTGAGTATTTTCATAAGCTGCTCAATCTTGGTCAGTTGACAAAGATTATACATTATATTTTTGATCTGCATTACAGGTAGCAACGTTGCTTTGTTGATCTGGTCTAATTCCAGTGCAAAAATGAAGGACTCACCCACTTCAGGGTACTCCAAGCAGGCATGCTCTGATGTTATGCTCAGAGCTGCCACCCTAAGAGGCGGGACTTTGGGGTTACCATAACAACATCAGCCAGTCGTTGTCTGACACTACAACATTATTGCAGGAGCTTTGAGGGAGTATTAAGCAAAATACAGTCACCATACATTTTGCCTGCTTTGCTGGTTAAGAATGTCTATGCTGTGTACTGAGATGCTGCATCTACAGCACATTTTCTCTGTACATGTATAATTGAAATGGCCACATTTTTCTGAAGCTCTTTGGCATATCTATATAATATTTTAAAGTAGCACATTAGAGTATAAATGGCAAAACTCAAGATGCATTTTTGTGAAGTTACTCACATTTACTTATTTTCTACATTAAAAGCGAATAAGGATAAAGATTCAGAAAAGCTGAGCAGCTACCGAGGCATGTAGAAAAAGTTTCCTCTGAGTAGTCCTTTGCACATTGCATGAAGAGATCAGAATCAGGTTTTCTCTACTTATTTTATAGCACGTTTTCTAAAAATGCAAACCAGGAGCTGAAAATTCTTGTTTTAACAGCTGAAGTGCACATGCAATGTGAATGAAAACAGGATATTTAATTAATTAGACCAGAGATTGTGTTTCATATAATAAAATAAGTCAGCTTGCTTTAAACAGGTTTCATAGACCATCTAAAATAGAGGAAGCAAGCTTGCCAATAGCAGGAGCTAATGCTTCAATACCTTTCATTTTGTACTCTGAAAAGAAAACCTCTTCTTAAGCTCATTCGTTTTCCGGAGGGAATGTCCAATGCTTTGGCATATTGTCAGAGCTGCTTTATTGTCACCATTTACAAAGGTCACCTGAATTAATTGACTTCTTACCATACATATTGTTAAGCTACCCATTTCCTGACGTTTTTGGAAAGGTGGCAGACTTAAAGCCAGTGGCTATCTGTTGATGGTTCTTTCACAGTGTTTGTTTCTCAGAACACAGTAACTCTAAAATTACAAGCAAATAATTACATTGGTGCAAAGGAACAGAATCTTTATGATGTTCTCCAGAGTGCACAGGAGTGAGGGGGCTGAAGGGAGAAAAAGGGGTAGGAGAAATAATTGAAATACTGAGGTGTTTTTAATACAGATGTAGTTCTCTAAAACGCAAACAAAACCATGCGGGAAGATGCAGATTGTATTTTTTCACTTTGAAGCATGTATTAGATGGCTAACCTGTCTTTTTCATGGTGTAAAGTAAAATCTATCTCTGTCTTTCACTGATGCATGAATCACAGATCCATGCTGATGCACTTTACTGAATGTGTTTTCATCTGAAAGGATACTGAGGTGCTCTTATACTGCATGGAGGAAATGACATACACATGCATAAGCACAAGCACATTAGACGACTATAGTGCTAGCCTGGAATTTTAAGTTGATTAAATTGGTTAAATAGAAAATCAATGCTGTTTTTCTAGCCCCCTTCATTTGCTGCCTCCTCCTTCCCCCTGTGATGGGTTCTCTTTCCCAACAGCAGTGCTGGGCAAAAACTCCAGCTAGACATGTGAAAACAAAGACATGGAAAGCAAAGACAAACAGTTCTGAGCCTCCCTATACTAAAACAGGCAAAGGTTTTATAGTGATGGGTTTAAACACTCTCCTTACATGTAAATAGAGGCA
The DNA here is from genome assembly GCA_013397055.1 of Pachycephala philippinensis. Lineage (NCBI taxonomy): Eukaryota > Metazoa > Chordata > Aves > Passeriformes > Pachycephala > Pachycephala philippinensis. The sequence goes on from VWZT01013818.1 coordinate 199,893, forward strand.
CCCTGCTGAGATCCTGTTAATTACCAAAGAAGATTAGAACTCCTCTGCTTAATGTGATCCTTTTTACCTAACACGTCCTTTCCAGCTGCATCAGTAATCAGACATTCACACTGTCCCTTCTGACTGGAAAGAGGATGTTTTTAAGCGAAGTCATTTGCCACAATCCTTAAGATGTAGCCTGGCAGAAATTCAATAACTGTTTGTGATATGCTCATTCAGCCTCACTGCTCAGTGGTTTTTAGGTCCCGACATAAACAGCATTTCCCTTAATCCTAGCACTGGAGAGAAAAAAGGAGGCTGTCCTGTATCTTGTTTTATTGGTTTCAAAACACAGAGCAAGTGTTTAATTTGATTTTGCCTCTGAAACATCAGTGGAAACATTCTCCTTTTATAATTTTTTAGCCTTTGATGTTCTTTCAAGCTAACAAATGCACAAATCTGATACTATTGCAAGCATATTTAGATTATCTCTGGCATAAAAAGCAAATTGCATTTTCATTTCTGTTCAGAAAGTAAAATATGAAAATACACAAATACAATAACTTTACAAAAAGAAGAAAGGGAAAAGAGTCTACAAGTTAAGATAAAAGCAGGGGTAAAATTGAAAATAAAGAGGAACTTACCCTATAATAAGAGTAGTTTCAGAGCTGGAGGAGTTCTTGCATCTCAGTAATTTTGAATCCTTAGTTCAGGTAGCGACATACTTGTATTAAAGCCAGAGTCTGAATAGATGAGCGAACACGTATGTATGGGTGTGAATCGGTGTGCATGCGTGTGTCTAACAGTCTATAATACAAAGATGCATCTATTGATATCCTACAACATGAGAGACTCTCTGTGCTGCCAGCTGAGATCCCTTGCGTTTGCCAGGCGCTGTTGCTGCCTGGCTGTCTGAGGCTCGCAATCCAGCGGAGAGAGAAAGGCGGGGGAGCGAGAGAGAGAGAGAGAGAGAGAGAGAGAGAGATGCTCGCTAGCTGCTCTTATTTCTCCGTGTTTCCATGGTGGTTAGCGGTGCATCGCTCAGCCGCCCGGCTGTCAGGCTGCTCGGCGCTCCCTAGCAGCGGAGCCCCTCGGCTCCCCGGAGAGGAGCCGGTGCTCGCTGTGCCCGGTGCTCGGCGTGCCCCGTGCTCGGTGTGCCCCAGTGCTTCGGCGTGCCCCGGTGCTCGGTGTGCTCGCTGTGCCCGGTGCTCGGTGTGCTCGCCGTGCCCCGTGCTCGCTGTGCCCGGTGCTCGGTGTGCTCGGTGTGCTCGCTATGCCCGGTGCCCGGTGTGCTCGCTGTGCCCGGTGCTCGGCGTGCCCCGTGCTCGGTGTGCCCCNGTGCTCGGTGTGCTCGCCGTGCCCGGTGCTCGGTGTGCCCGGTGCTCGGTGTGCTCGCCGTGCCCGGTGCTCGGTGTGCCCGGTGCTCGGTGTGCTCGCCGTGCCCGGTGCTCGGTGTGCCCGGTGCTCGGTGTGCTCGCCGTGCCCGGTGCGGCGCGGCTGCGCCGGCCTGTCTGCCCGTGGGAGGGTGGCTGCTACGTGACACTGCTGCTGCTGCTGCTGCTCCGGGGACGGGTGCACCCAACGAGCTCTTCCGATTTGTGGCAGCTACAGGGCATGCCTTCCGTCTGTACAGAACAGATTGGGAGGTCCAAATTTTCTCCCCCCATCCCCCCTTTTTTATTTTTTATTTTTTCTTTTGAGGGCTGTTATCTGTACTCAGAACAACTTATTAGATATCACTGAAGTTCTGGAAAGGTTGCTGTAATTCAGAGGATACTGTATGTTGAAACTATTCAGGTAAAATGTGCCTTGCCCCTAGTTTTGGTGCTTCTTTTAAATTTTTTTAAGCTTAAGACAGGAAAAGATTTTACATACTCTTCCTCTTCCAAATTTTGTCAAATATTGCATTTTACTATCTGTGCTTACCAGTAGAAAGTAAGAGCAATAATACATCTTCCTGAGAAATAAAAATTCAGAATAAACTGGGAAAGGGGTTGGTTAAATAAAAAGTCAGTGTCTTTCTATCTCTCTCTGCTTGAGTCTGTCTTTTATGGCCATCCAATTACATAAACAATAGGCTGCCAAGATTTTTCCTTCTCTTTCTTTTTTCTTTCTCCCTTTATGCCATGCTCTTTGGTGAATGATTTATTGTTTCCCAATTTATTCTGTGCCCATGAACAAAGGGCATACAAACTATGAAGTTTTTAAAAATTGTAGAATAATTTGTGATTATCATCACTCCTTCTCCTAGATACACAAAACAATAAATGAGATAGATGTTGTTAGGAAATGTTTTTTTTTGTTTTTTAATCGTACATACTGTATATATAAAAGAAATTACTTTATAATAGGAGATGACTAATAATGAAGCACAAAGAATTGGTTATCAACAGGTCAAAATGAAGAAAATGTTGGATCTCTTAGGTGAATTCAGTCCCACCGCCCTGAGCGAGTCAGGCCACCCTCTAGTGGACTAAAGTGAGATGTGGTTCTCATTTCACATTCATCTGCTTTGAAGAAAGTCTCATAGTCCTGTCTAATAAGAGTATGAAAAATTTCTGAAGATTAGCAAAGGATGTGAATTAGTGTACTTTTTGCAACAGCAATAGTACCAAAATTTTACAATAAAATGGTTGCTATTTTATGAATACTGGGTTTCATCTCAATTCACTTTGAGTCTGAAATCTTGGACTGCATTTTTTTTGTTTTTATTTGGTAAGAAAATAATTTTACGTGACATAAAATCACTTATTATGAAAAGGGAATTAAATTAATGCCACCACTCTCAATAAGTTTCAGGTTGTTTTAATTGGTTAGGTCAAATTTTACAAAACTACTGTTAGACTCACCAGTACTTACACTGTGGCTCTATTAAAGCAGTATTTGCCTTCTGCCTCAAATTTTTGAATACTGCATTTAAGCTAACTACAGTGAACAAAGTGTTTATTTCTTTCAAAGATGTGTGCCGTTCATTTTTCACTCATCCAACTGAGTGAGACTGTTTGACAGATGAAATAACAGCGTTTAAATGACTGGTACATGCAAGTAGGTGAGATACTCAAGGCCAGGGGAAGGCCAAGTGGCCTTTTCATTTTCTCTCATTCTCTTGTTATGGATGTTCACATTTTTTTCTAATGTGAGTTAAAGAGTTATAAAAGAAAAGTTGGGGCTAACCCATCTTTACTTATCTTTCAGGTCTTCTTGCCTGAGGTTGGGACAGGGAAAACTAAGATCAGAAAGATGCCACATCATCTTTCTGTAGGCTCAGAGGCTCATTGGTGAAACCTTGTTTCTCCTTTGCCCCCATGAGATGGCTCCTGGAGCCTCTGATGTACGTAATGTTCACCACCATGAGCTGCAAAGTCAAGCCATTTTAAACTTCCAAGTGAGCCTACAAGCCTTCCCTGCTGCACAACATTATGTCCTGGATGTGCGGGATGGGATAATGCTCCAGATGTTTTAAGCAAGCACAGCCCAAAGCCAGAAGAGTAAGACTTCTTGCCATTGTAGCCCCTACAAGAAAAATGTAAATCCTTCCTGATCTCAGCCATCTCCTGCCTCTCCCCCGCAAAAGATATAAACCTGTGCTACAGGGGTGGGATTGTGGGAGTAAGAGATAAAATTTCAAAAAGTTTGGGCAAAGTTGAAAATGTTCTTTTAAAGACAACTAAATACTGCTATTTTTCCTATCTCATCCAGTGGAGAAACAGATGTTCTGGAGAAAGGTAAATAGGTAGGGACTACCATTGCCCTATGTGAAATCATTCTTGGGTTTTTCCCCTAACCTCCTCATGAAATCACTGTCATTCATTCGAGATCTGGCTTTCTAATTAACATGAGAATCATGTAAAAACATATTCAGTGATTTGACATGTGGAATTAAGATTATAGAAGTGCTTCATTTTGGTTGATTGGTATGGACTGTGTAATTAGAGGGCTAGATAATTAAATCAACTAAAGTATACTTGCATAAAGAAAGTGAGTTCTTATGATAGACTATATATGCAATTAAAGTGCTTCCTTGATAGGCATACATTTACATATTAGTTAAAATGCTTTTATATAATAATAAAGTCCTGATTCGTAAAAAAAGGGTGAAATAATTGAATTTTATAATTTAGGTAATGCTAAGGAATATATTTTTTTCAAACTGTCTGCAGGAGAAAAGTATCTTTTATAACCAAAACAATTATGATTATTAAAGTTCATTAAGTTATTTTTCTGCTGATTTCACTATGATGCTTGGTGGTTTTAAAATAGCAATGTAATCTATTTTATGAAAATCACATATATAGCTTAGTAGGTTACAGAATAGAAAAAAATTCTCTCAGACTGATAGAGAGACAATGAAATTAATGCAGACTAACTCCAGCAATTTATTTAGCATACATTTTATCTGATTACTGAGTGCACATTAAATAAACTAAGTAATTATTTGTGTGTAATGGACAATAAACACAATCCATAAACCCGTTAGTTATTACAATACAATGATTCTGTGTCTGCATTTTTCTCAAAATTGGAAGATGATTTCAAAACTTTTTCCCCTTTTGAATTATATAGAAACGCAGAGCATCCTTGGGCCTTGATACCCTGTTTTGTGGTTCAGGAATAACTGTGACCATTTCTAGTGTTTTTAGGCTGTGAGAACACAGCTGTGTTTAGAATGCAGCAAGTGTAGTTAAAAAACTGTAATAAATACTATGCAGTTACAGTAAAAATCCCACAACTATTTGATTTAAATTCTAAGATGACACACTTTATATCAGAAATTGGCAATTAAAAAAATTATTTTAAAATGTGTATCCATACAGATTATGTCCATTTCTGAAAGAGACAACACTTTTGGAATAGCTTTATCTCTTATGACTACACGTGCCCCTTTCCTGGTTTCTGAGGCACCATGACTACCAGGAGGAGGCTCAGTGGTGGCTTTTCTCACTTTCTTCTTGTAGCCTGTAGAGTAAAAAAAGAGATGAGCTGGTGTTTATTTGACATATTAATTCTCACCAGTTCTGCAAAGCACGCCCTTATTGTATCTTCCATGTGGGTTGTGGGGAGTTATTCCTTTCTGAGTGAAGGTCAGTTTCAAAGAAATCTGTGTTGTGGTGTCATCAGTTAATTTATTAATTGACTTATTAATTATAGGTGGTTGTCATTCTGGAATTTGCCTGGAAGAAAGAAAAAAGAACCACCGCTTCATGTAACCCTGTTCTGCCAGCATTTTCCATGCAATGTCATCAACCTGACATTGTCATGCATTTTTAGATATTATGGCCAAACTATTGATGTTTTCCTAAAAGGGCTATTCTTCCATACAGTAATTTTCTTAATATGTATCTTCCCAAAATGGAAACATTTTTTCAGTGATAAACAATAGCAACATTTCTGGCTCTTGTTCTTTGTCTTTTTTGAAGATGAAAGGCTTGTTGCCAACAATGAATTCAAATTTCTAGAGTTGCACTTCATAATGGAAAATGCTATATCAGATTATTTAACCTGCTATAAAATTTCTTTTATCAGATCTGTGAGTTAGTGTTGATATGATAGAGCAAAAGCAGATGGAAACAAATCTGTAAAGAATTTCACATAAGGAAAAATTCAGATCTACACAAAGCCCCATTTACTTCATTAAATGCTATGTAGGTAGTAGGTGCTATATGACTTGGCAAAATCTGGAGCTGCATAGTAAAGAGCCTTATAGTACAGGCAAATTCAGTCATGTGTGATGGGGTTGAATGAAAGCTGGGGTGAGGAGCTGGTCTTGGTTATCAAGGAGATATTTCCTATTCCAGAAAATTTGCCTATTCATGTAACAACTGTTTTCTATGAAACAAAAAGTATGAGATCCCTGGCAAAAGCTATAGTCTCTTTCCTTGTTATAGGTCCCAGAGCTATAGTCAGCGTTCTTCAGGAGTGGCTTGAAGTCTGAAAAATCTTAACAAGTTTTATCCCTGCTGGGTCCAACACAGGGTGATATTGGAGTTCTAATTTTCATCCTTGACCCTATTTTAATAGACAAAAATCTCTGGCATACCAGTATCTGCAGAAGGCTGGAAGTGAGTCACACATAGCAACCACAACCTTGCTGTGTCACATGGGATTCTTAATGAAGACAGAGTAGTGAAAAGCAGCTAGAGAATTTTTATATGCAGCTGGATAAGGCAGATGAAATATCTGCAAAGCAATTTTCAAGCTCAGTGTATATGTTTAGAAATTGATTTCATCTCAGTAAGTTTATGTCTTAGTTGTGGCGATATCTCAGGTTTTGTAGCCTTTGGTAATTGGATATAACTTACTGGGACCTTTTCAATGGTGGATCTTTAAGACTGAGATGCCCTTGTTGATTTCTTGAGGATCTGCTTGTTTGTGGGACCCAGAATGCGCATGGAATATAGCAGTCAGTATAGCAGGCAGGAGCTAATCTCTGTCTAAGGCTGATGAAGAAAATAGTGGCAGTAAAGATTTGAGTGTAAGGCCTAGAATTTCCATCCTGGTGTTGATTTGTTGTAATTGGGTGGTGATAGGTCTTGAACTTTCTGTCCTTATAGTGAAGCTTTTTTCTGTTTCTTTGCTCATATCTATTTTCCTTTCTATGGCACATCAACTGATTTTTTGTCTGTAACAGGTTCATTCTTTTTCTGTTGGCACTGTATGGTGCATGAATAGTATGTGATCAGTGAAAGGGAACCTTCTTCTCCCAATAATAATTTTTTTTAAATTCAGCNATTTCTTAACTCTTTTGGTGAAACTGAGCAAACTATTATTGTTGAAATTTATTGTGATTTAATACTAAAATGGATGGATAACAATAGCAATTCTAAATTACCTGCTTTTCATAACTATGCACAAGAGCTGTATTGGTGATTTAGAAAACTTTAGAGTCACTAAGCTAAATATTAGAACTCGAATGTTATTTTGCTTTTAGTTACTTTTACTCTGAGACTGAGAGAAGTATCAGTTATTTTCCCATGCCATCAAAAGCATGAATTTATCTTGGAGGTGACAAGAAACAGCATGGATAAGTGCAGTGTGTGTTCAGAATGTGGTTGCCTAATGAAAGTTTAAATCAAGTGCGCTAAACTATTAGAGTGTAATGGGTACCTAAGTGAAGTCCTTAGTAGTTTAGTTATGCAATTTCATTTTTTTCAGCTTGCAGATCTAGAAAATTAATTAAAAGGTCACTGGAACATACAAAATCCTTACTGATTGAAACCCAAACAATGTAACTAGGAATGCAGTAAATGTCTTCGCTCTCATCTCTAATTTCATTGCCAAAACCTGTACGCATTAGATACTTTTTTTTAAATGTAAAGCTATCTTTAAATCAATAAGTTGGGGGTAGAAAGGATCGTGCACATCATGACTTACTGGAGGAGGAGTTGTTTCAGAGGCTTTCACATAGTTTCCATTACTAAGGAAACCACTTATTTTGTCTGTGCATGTTTTGAATAGATCTCTCATTTGAAGTCTGGTGCTCAGACACTGAGCATTATAGCACTGAGAAAGAGGAAAAGGAAACAAAAGAGGCATAAAACCACTCCATCTCTAAGGAACATAGAGTACTTTATTACATGCTTATGAAAGTGTATATATCTATATATATTTGAGAGATTTGTCCATATACGTATACATTTTGCTTATTTTGGTCCTCCAAACGCAATTTGAAAACATTAACAAATTAGTCAGGGAAGGCAGATGTTGTTACATCCTGTACTTTGAATGTGTCTGTTGTAAGGACATTTGAGTAATCTGGTTTACCATTTAGGTAGCAACAGATAAGAGTCCTGATTTTCATTTCCTGAAACAAAACATCATATGAGATCAAAATAGAAAGAAATCCCTATCTGATGGTTATGGCTAAAACAAGGCTGCAAGGATGGGTCTGCTTTCAACAGTTGATCAAACCTTTGCTTGGAAAGTGAGTCTATTTTGGCAAAATCCTTGATGAAGTGTAAGACCTGACTGCAAATACACACCCAGCCATACTTATACATATGTTATATTTGGGTCAGCACATTTTCCCCACATGAATAACACGTATATTCGGTGCTGACCAAACACCTGTATTAACAAACAATTGAATTAATAACTCCCCTATTACTAATTATGTGTGCTCAGCTGGTATACTTAGAAACAAAAGGTTGCCTTAGTACAGCCAGATGAATCTGGTTTGATGGGATATATTTTTAAAGTATAAATATTTAAATAACTTGGAACTGATTTCAAGGTATCCTCAAAGATGAGACTTGTTCTCAAATAAGCTCAAAGTGTCCGAGAAATGTAGAAATCCAAAAGATTACTAGAGATCTGTAGGGAAATGAAGTTTCTGGCTAATAGATGTTCTTATTCAGTATGTTCTAGTATATGAATTAGTTTATCAGTTGGTTTTTCTGCCAAACAGGATAGAAAACTGAAGACAAAGATGGAAATTCCCATTTTGAAGGGCTACAAAGCCCTCGGCCCTGTAGGGTCATGTGACAACAAAACCCATACTATTGAAACTTAATTTCCCCTATGTTTTGTGGGTGTTAATGCCAATTTATTTTGAAATTAAGGGATTTAAGTCATCAGTTATTGCTATCTGATATGTCTGATGCATAATTATTCGTAATATATGTTGCATAGTTTATGAGCCATTTTGGGTGACACGAGTTTACTTGTAAAGCTAATATGCCTCAAAGGGATTTATGTGTGTGTTTGTTTGCACAGTTAATGAGCAGCCTGTCCCTATAGATTTTTTTTTCTGTAACTCCTTGACTGTTAAATGCATGGGAAAATGACAGCTGTGGTAAAGCTGACGTGTCCTTGTCTTGACTTAGTTGAATACTTTTGGGTGAAGCAAAATAAATTAGATTACATAGAGATATCAGAACTCATTTGTCTTGGCTAAGAAATATCAATTTTTTATATTTCAGAATATTTGTGTTATTTCAATACTCTAATGGCTATGTTTGCTTTCTACTGTTGAATTGCAAGAATTCACAACGTCTCAAGGAACACTAAAAGCATTGCTATTCATTATCCTTTAATTTATGTCTGCAGCAGGAAATAAGATCTTCAGTGTTTGGTAATACTGACCATTTCCTTTATGGTGTAACTGGTGTGTTTCCAAGAGAATGCGTTCAGCCTCTAACTCCCATCGGTATTATCATAAAAGAGATGAAATCAGTATTTTTTTATAAAATAACAGGGATAGGTACTTTCAGAGAAAGTTAACATTTGTTTTGTTACAAGACTATCAGTTTACCTGGTGAGGACCAGGACCATTTGATACTGAGAAATAATTTAGAGTCTATAATTTAATTGGCAATTCTAGTTAACAGAGAAGAGGAACTAACATTTTGTAGTAATTTAACTATTTGGTAATTGGGTAAAAGTATCATATAAAATACAGTAGATAATATGAATAATTTTTTTGTGCCAAGCAAATCTTTTGATGACATCGCTGTGACGAGAAGGCAAAGGACAGGTTGAATGGAGAAGGAGGATGCTTTTCCCACCGTAAGCAGCTCAGAGGAACATAGGAACATCATTCAGAAAGTCTGTTTGAACTTCAATAATAGAAATGGGATTACAGTCTAAATAGTCGATGATGGAAGGTCATTTGGAGCCAATAAAATGCAAGTCTGCTTTAAATTGTGGGCTTATTAGAAATAACTGAGAAGGAGAACATACTGGTTGATCAGGAGGTAAGAACTCACAGGGTGGCACAGCTGTGAAAAAAAGCAAATATGTCTGAGGATGCACCAGGATTGTTGTTCCAAGTTGTTCCAGGAGAAGTAAGAAACTGCCCACTTCACTTAGAATAATTAATTCAGTTACGATTTTTTGTGCTTGAAAATCATGTGAACTCAAAGTGGAACACATGCAATTAAATAGTATTCAGGTGACAGCAGAGCCCACATTACAGAGAGGTTTATAAAACTTTGTCTTGTGTAGTGTAGGAGAGTCAGGGGGAAAATAAGGTTCCTGCTGATAAATACATCCTGCTGGTACACAATGAGGAAAAGGTAGCAGAAGAACAACATTTGTGTGTGACTGTGATTAAATTTAAGTCTTGTTGTTTTTTTGTTTTTTTTTTTTCCCTGTGAGTCATCACATCCTGGGATAGATATCCATAGTTTGGGTAGAAAATCAAAGCAAGAGCAATCCAAACCAACTGCAACTCAGAAGAAATCAATCATTAGCAAAAAACCCCCTCTTCAAAGATAGTGATTGGCATATTTATAAAAGAGGTGTGTTTACAAATAGATGATTTCATGCCTACAGAAGAAGCTAAACTTAACATTTTAAGAAGATCTTTCCAGTCCTTTTTTGCTTATCAAAGATAAAGCCTGCGTATCAGATTTCTATATAAATCCAGTCATTTTCTGTGCATTTTAAACTCTATTAAACTCTCTTTGAAAATTTTGAATTTTTCTGCCAATGGGAATTTCTAACTCCTCAGCTGGTGGGAATACTCATTTTTCAATGTTAAAAGAGCTTTTCTCAATATTTACCCAGGTAAGTATAAATAAAGCAACTATGAGTTTAGTATTTTACATTTACTTGCAATTATAAAGTAGTGGTTTACCTATCTCTGCGTGAAAATAGTTCAGTGGCAATACAGAAAACTCAGAAGAAAAAAAGGAGACTAATATCCGTATTTAGGTCTTTGATTTCCACTTTTCTACATAGTTCTGGAAACAGCAATCCATTTGATAATACTCTCTAAAACAAATTGTCAGGCCTTAGATTTTACCCAAAATTTTGTTCCAATCAGCCACTTTGATCACTAAATAGAAGCCTCACTCAGCTGGTCAGGTCGTGTCTTCAGTTTCTTCTGCTTGTTGGGTTTTTTTTTCTTTCTTTGGGTTTGTTTGTTTGTTTGTTTGTTTGTTTGTTTGTTTGGGTTTTTTTGTTGTTATTGTGTCAGATAATCCAAGTTCAGCTACAAGGAAGTAGCAAAAAGCCTTAAATGCACAAAAAAATTCATATAAGCCTCACTATTTTGTATGCAGAATCCTAAAGTCCCAAAATTGCCTAACTTTTTTTAGTGTGATCTTTTAGAACTCCTAATTTTGCTGACATCTACTTTTTCTTTGAGTACTGTAAGAAATAGCTGCAATAAATCCACTTTTTAGATACATCTGTATTTCTTCCTTGGGCCTTAGGTTGAATTTTTCTTTAGCTAATAGGCCATTGATATATTCAGCCATCTCCTGAAGTGGCTTTAATAGGCAGGTACATTAACTCATTTCATATTTTCCTGCAGAGAGATATTCATCAAGGTAACAAACGTGATGATGGAAGAGTGTATTCTTCTCATTACTGCTAATTCGAATGTTATGCCAAATAGGCTTTCAGGAACCAGAACACAGATAGTTATGGCCTCAATGAAATAGTAATAACATTCAAGCTGGAAACCCAAGAAGTTAAAATGCATGGGTCGAAGAGGGAGAAATCAAACTGCTGATACATTCTCATATTTTCTTAACTGTACTCTCAGGACGCATATTTTTATCATGGCTTCTGTTATGTCACATGGAGAATATTGAACTAAACATAAAGGAGACTCAATATTGCTATTTAAAAATGTGCCTCAGGAGTAACCTAAATGGTGAATAATTTGGTACATCAGGCAGGAGCACTAACTTTTGACCAGGAGAGGAGATTCTAGTAATTCCATTAATTTCACTAATCTCTCCTGAGACCATCCTGGTTCTGGGTATGAGTGCAACTACTTTTGGAGAGAAGCCAAAATTCATTGCTGCCTACACTGCATTTAAAAGCCTTTAATTGAATATTCCTAACTGAGCTAATTATAAATTACCTTAGGCTTTGAATCTCACTTTCCACAGATTTATCTTCCCTGTGCCCGGTTTTTTCCTCATCTTTGTGATTGTGCAAAGAACATGCGATTGCCTTCTCCCACACTGCCCCTAATTTTTAGAAAAGGCAGTTCATCTTCCTTTTCTCTGAAGTCTTCCCCACTGACTGCTCGGGTCTTTGTGTTTGCTAGCTTCTGTCCCAGAGGGATGCAGATTTCAGTCCTCTGCTTCCTCTTTCAAAGTGTCGTATGCATCACACACTTTCAAGGATGTCAGAGGTCTGTGTGTAATCTGTTCCTTCCTTTGGCTGTGGCACAAAGACTCCTGTAATCTTGGCTTAAACACTGCTCTGAGGTGGTCTGCCTTAGTAGGGCTCAACACATGGCCAGTCTGACCCTAGGACATTGCTGTCAGCCTAAGATGTGCTTAACAGGCTCTGCTTCTGTGGATTTCCCTTCTTTCCAATAAAGTATGTCCATGTGACAGGCAGGAGAAACATTTATGGGTAAGGGCTCCCTAAGCAATAGCTGCCCCTCACTGCAATGCCCCTGAAGTCAGCTGCTGCAACCCCATTTCTCAGTTTAAATCATGGAAAGGTAAAATCGTGGGTGCAGTCCATTTTTCTTCTTTTTGGTGGAAAAGAGACGGAGCAAGGTATATAAATTTTTCATGGGTAAATGATTTGGAAGCTTGTAAGGCAAATAAATTGAAAGGTCAGTATTCTGGCTTGGATGAACTGTTGAAAAAACTTTTACTTGGCATATACCAGTATGGCTTTTTCTTGCCCATGATAAGCACAACTGTACTCCAAGGGTTCTAGGGTGCTGATGGCACCAAATATCTGCTGTCTCTCTAGGGAAGCCTGTAATGCTCTGCCTTGACTAAATTTTGGTTCTACAGAGCTTGAAGGTCATGTTCATAATTTACTAAAAATCATTTAAATATTTATTTAAAATTGGTCTGACATCTTCAGTATATTTATGAACAACACATATTTCTGTGCTTCAAATAAATGTTCTGCCGCTTGCCTTTTTTTTTTTTTTGAGAGTGAATCTAATGTTTATGATCTTGACTAAGGAGAAGTACAATATGAATTATTATCCCTATTCTTTAGTTTTTATAGTTCTTCTGTGCCAACCTAAGTGGCAAAGGATTTTTAAAGCAAATCAAATAACAAAAAATTAGGCTTTTTGTTTTTCTTCTTCATATCTTAACACTTCTGTGTTAAGATATGCCAATTAAGTGAGTTCAATGCCAGAAACAGGCAGGATCCAAAAAGGTCCAGAATTTAAAACCAGGTGTCCCAACACGTAAGCTGTCTCTTGCACAGGTTTGTAACTGTGAATTACTAGCTTTGCCTGTATTAGTTTGGGCATAAATGTGTCACAACCTTTAAACAGTATGATTAATCAGCCCTTTCAGAAGAGCTCTAGTATTCGAGAGCTCTAGAGCTCTATAATACATGGCAAATCTTTTTGTTCTGAGAACCATACTTCTATTATTTTACCTGTGTGTAAATCCTGTGAATAATAAAATTTTCATAGACTTTTAAAAGGGTTTAAAGAAAGAGAGAAACTGCTTTTAAACAATGAAATGCTATCGGTCTTTATTTTTGAAAGCATTCAATAGGCCCTATAAACACATACCTCACCTTTAATACCATGTAATTCTGTATTTCAGTAGCTCAGTGGGATAATGCACTGGCTCTCTGAAGAGATTGTGGAAATGAAACATTTAGCATCAGCATCATGGGGCTTAATTGGAAGGCCATTTGTAGTTATTTGTTGATAACATCTCAAGGAATCATAAAATCATTCTCACTTTCATTGACAAATCATTCCCAAACATACTTGTAGGGAATGAGATAGATGTTGTGGTAAAATGTTTTACATGATTCAGAACTAAAATTGTAGAAAGAGAAATTTACTACTGATTTTCTTGAAGCCATGAAAAATCTGAAATGGTGGCTCTCATGATAGCAATTACTGCATATGTTATGGTCACTTTTCCAAGGCCCACTGTAAACTCTATTTATATGCTTGGAAACCAAGCAACCCATAAACCAAAGAAAAAAAATAGTGAGGTACACATAAAACTGAGGGACATACATAAGTAAAATCCCAGACAAACTGTCGGTTTTATTGAAGAGAATTTGCGAATTACTGATTTCAGTGTGATCAGAAATTCACCTCTAGGTTTAAGAAATATTAGTACAAATGTATTTTAGAAAGAGGAAGAGAAGAAATAAGTTGAGATCTACAACTCATTAACATTTAATTTTCTGTATATGATCCTGGATGGAATTTGCTGTAACGCTGTTTCTGTCCTGTTTTTTGTATGTGTGCATCCACGTGTGTGTGTGTGTGCGTATGAAATTCTAGTGAACTTTGTTTTAGATAAGTGTATCTGCAGATGAGATGATGCCAGTACTTAGCTAGAGTATTAAATTAGTAAAAGTTCTGAAAATGCTTTCAAGTGCATGGAAGAACAGCAACATTTTGATTGGTAAAACTGCCCTTGATTGCTATTGTACAATTACCTACAACAGCAATAGTCGGGTGTATGCCACTAAAACAGAAATAACAATGTATCTTTTCATAAGGACGTAAGGTGGCTCAGGAGGAGATAAATTTGTTAAGTCTTAATCCTAGAATCCATTTCACAGATTCACAACAGTAACAGGAGACTTGATTAAGACCACAATAAATTTATCTGCCAGGTACTAACTGTTACCTTGCTACACTTAGAAGTTGTGTCCTTTACCTTCCCCCTTATTACTGTTTCATCTGTTGTTTGTTTCCTGTGTTAGTTTTTGGCACGCATTGTCTGTTTTTTTCATTTGTTCCAAACAAAGAAAATTGACATCCAGACTAAGAATATGTTCTGGTACCTCTAATACTTCTTTTGAGAATAGAAATTAATTGTAACTGTTCCTTGTGTGTTTATCAGTTTTGAAGTAGTGCTGATTTTGAGTGGCTTTGCAAGGTGTACAAATTTTGGCCTTCAAGAAAACACCAGTTAGTCTTTTTAATAACTTTTCTGTATTGCCAAAAGGTTAATTGTGTCAGAACCTGTTTTCCATTCTCAAGTCATGTAATAACTGTGGGACGTTTTCTCACCTGCTACCTTGGAGATAGAGTTCGTTTCACAAGTCTCACTCTGCTGCCTTCTGTCCTCATTAAACTTTCATGATTTTTTAAAGCAGAAGTTTGTCTTTATACAAGTAAGTAATTAAGTCATAAATATTTGGACAAGAGACTTTATTGAATGATGTATTTCTACATCAGCAAGTATGCCTGCACTCTAATGTGGCGAGATGATGAATGCCACTTTCAGTGCTGCAGAGTGGTGTCCCACTATATTTCTTCTCTTCATCTGAAGGAAAGGTATATTTTTCCCTGAACTTTCCTAATTGATCCACTGGGCAGTCACAATTACCATAAGCTCATATTGTGGAATCTAGCTGAGTGAGTAATTTAAATCTTCCCAACTCCTAAATACCTTTTGAACATTTAAATTGGTATATTGTTTTTAACACTGAGTAGCAGTGACTTGGTGTATGAAAAGCAACTCAGATTTGTTGCTTAGTTGTTCATTATTGATACTACTTATTCTTAGTTTGTATTACAATCCATTGATAAAGGAACTGAAAGGAGAAGAGATGGAAAAGAGCTGCGTGGTTCTGCCTCCATGGCTCTCTCCCTGCTGAGTGTTCCCATGGGACAGCATCTGTGCATGCAATAACTCCCAGTGGCTCAGGCAGTCCTTGGCTCTGAGGTGGGTGCAGGCAGTTCACAAAGGCACTGAGCAATGCCCAGAGCTGGAGTGCATGGCTGGAAGCAGGGAAGAGGAACAGTAATAACACAGAAAGGAAAAAGGTGACAATGATCTGGTCCTTTGAGAGCAGCAAGCTCTTACCAGTTTGGTACTGGGCTGTAAAACAACCTTTGCAGATTAACTTCCTGGCTGCAGTTTTTCCAACCTTCTGCCATCAGCAGCTGCATTCCCACCCCCTCCCTTCTCTCTGACCCTTTGCTTAGGCCTGTCAGGATAGTGGCAACAGGTGAATGATGATCTACGTTCTTAGCATCCTGAAGCAGTGCAATGAGTGATGGATCGAACAAGTGCTGCAGCCAGGAAAAGATAAAGGCTAATAGCAAAGAGAAGATTATGGCAGTCAGCTGTTAGACAGGCTGAGGCTAGTGAAGGACTGCTGGGTAATGCCTCTGGAGCAGGTTGATGTGTCTGTGTGTTGCATCAGTTTAAAGAAGCACATCCTCCCTTCTGGGCTTGTTTTCACCCTCATGTTGACTGTTGGCACAACGTGTATGATCAGCTGGATAGGGGAGCCAATGTGGAGCCACATTTTTTCCTACTCTTGGATTAGTTTAATTCAGATCAGTGCTGCTGAAATTCATATTGAACCATGGCCTAATTTGGAGGCAATAGGAAATATTTCTCTGAGTACAAAAATAAAGGCTGGAAAACTGGCTGATAGAAAAAGATGTGAAAGTCAGATTAAAAAGTCAGAGAAAGAAGGGTGAGTGAAACAAAAGTGTGTAGTACAAAGTCTAATTAAGAACTAATATGATTTTTCTGTTATAAGCTGGGAGTTATAATTGAAAGTGTCAGAGGAAGAGAGAGATCTGGCTTTATTAGTCTCAGGGTGACTAAAGCCATAAATGTGACATGGCAATGAAAAAAGACAAGTGTAAAGACATATCAGGATGTATTACAGCATTTTTAGAAGTGGGAAGAAAATATTAAAGGCAATGTACATGGTACTGGTGGGATTTCATCTGAAATTCTGTTTGTAGTTTGGGTCACATATGATGGAAACAGGAATTCTAAAAGGAAGAAGTACAAGATGTGTAGGTAGAGTTAAGGAAATAGAGATTCTGTCCGAGGTATTATTAAGAATTATTGCCTATCCTTCTAGAATAAAGAAAATGTACTGTCTTTTTATTCTACTCAAAGAGAAATTCACTGGCAGAGAAAGAATGTCTGTTTAGGCTGTAGAACAATGTTAGCAGCAGAACAAATGTGTGTTTGCTGGCAATGATGTCTTGTTTTGTAGAAATGAGGGACAATAACCATCTGGGAGTAAGATTCTAGATTAATCAGTAGATGTGCTGGGTAGGTTCTTTGTCCTAGTGCTGTGAAACAGCTTGATCTTTTTGTTATGTGGAATATATAAAATACAAAATTCTAAAAGCTGAAAATTAGACAGAAATTAAAAGGCTCTTTCTTTCTGACTTAAAAAATTTTAATCTCCCCCCACCCTATACTAGAAATGTTAGAGGTTAGAGGTGAATTGGGAGGAACTAGGAAATGCCTCTTTCATGGAGGAAAGAAATTGGATATAACTACTAATATTTAGTGATGCTGAGGTTTATTTCTTGAGACATAAAGGACAGATTTTCTGAATGGTGGTTGTGTATTGCAGTAATTCCTCCCTGAGCCTTCAAAACCCCAAAAGTCAGGCGGTATGAGGATATCTATAGTGAGAAATGTCTTCTTTGAGGGCTGTAAACAAATAAAAAGATTCAAATTGTTTAGTAGTTCATAGCATTTATACAACTTATAAGACAAAAAATGTATGTGCTTTCTTTAATAGTTAATAACACTAAGTAATAAATTACACTAAAAATAGATGGAAGAGCATATTCCTTTGGATATCTTCTGCTTTTTTGATTTGGTTACACCTCTATATACAAAAATAAGTATTTTTTATAGATATAGAAATATTTTTTACCATTGGTGATAGAGATGTTGGCATTTTTCTTTTATAAGAAAGATGACATAGTAGTGTTCACTAAATGGCTTCCTCCCACAGGTATGTGGACTGTTGCTTTCAGAGAAATTACCAGCTTAAAGAATGTATATGTGAAATACATAAATTCCTCTAAAATTTTCCTTAAAAAAATAAAGATGCTTTGCATGCTTTTCTAAATTTCAAAGTTCAGCCAAAGCATACATACTCTAAGGTTTTATTTGTAATAAAAATATGCTTCTCACACTCATTTTTGTAAATATACACTCATTCCAATAAGCCTCATTATGTCTTTATCACTCCAGCTTTGCAGGGAAGAGTGTATCCGGTATGTTTATAGTCAACTTCAGATATGACTTTCAATACATATGAAAATTGTTTATTTCTATAGTTGTTTAATACTGTTCTTGTTTCTATTAAATTGTAAGGGCGTTGAATGCGTCAGTTCTCTGAGCACTCTATATTTGAATAGTTTTGTGCACAAAAAAGAAATAATGTATGTTTTCATCTGGCCCTAACTCCATGAGGCCCTTAGGCTCAATTCAAGAAGGTATTCCTAGCCAAGAGAGCCCTTTAGCACCATCCTTAAATGCTTTGCTGAAGCTTGGCCAGTTAGAGCAGATTGCTAAGATTTCCTGTCATGGGCAATAGCCTACTCTTACACTCATCTGCTTTCTCTGCAGCTGATGGGTTTGCCTAATGCAGTTACTGCTACAAATCTAGATGCATTTAGGAGTCTTTTGGAAAGCAGATCCTTTATCTCACAGCCTCTCATGCTTTCTTTACTTAGTTCAAGGGCCCTGGTTTTCATCCTGGACTTCAGTGGTTACAGAGTAATAGCCATCTATTACTAGGTAGTAATTTAAAATATGAATATGTCGGTATAATGGGGCTGGGTGACCAAGGTTGTTTTAATTTTTTTCCTCTTGCTAATTTAATGCATTTAAATTTTTAAAATTAGTATTTTAGTAAAGCTGTCTTTCTGTATTCAAAATATATTTTGGCAGCACAGTGAGGTTAGTTTATGATGAGCATTAGTTTACGTTAAGTGTTCAAATCCTTTGAGCTAATTGTTTAATTAAACATCAATGCTGGCCAGTATTGAGTCTCTGGAGGTTAGACAGAGAGGTGGGTCCATTCCAGAATGAAGTCTTAACTCACAATTCCATAGTGAGGATAAAAAATAGTATTGATTATAATGTTTGTGTGTAGTATAATAAACCCTTTATATGTATTTTAAGGGTTTTTTTATAAGCAAAGAAGTGATACTATAACTCTCTGTGGACAGAGACTTGAGGTCTGGTCGTGGGAAAAATTTAACCTGAATAATATTTGTGTAGTGTTCAGCCTTTGTTTTGAAAGTGTTGTCAGTATTGTGCCTGTCACTATTGATTGTTAAAGAGATTTTGATTCATTAGATTAAAAAGCTAAAACTGTGTTATGCCACAAATGCAATTAATAGTTTGTTAATAACATTTTGTTTTAATCCTGTTTTTTACTTGTGAACATTCTCTTGTGTGTTTCTCTTAAAAAGAGTATTATGCTGAAATAGGTGAAAAAGTGACTGTTCACAGTGGTTTTCTAACATTTTAATTTTACTATCTCTGGTCACAAATGCTGTATGATGTGCAAGTGGCATTTAATTGTAACTAGTATTTTAATTAATGTTAAGTAAGGAGTAAAGGTAATTATATGGATTTCAATACAGTGTAATAGATATGGGCGTTATTAGAACAAGTGGGTTCAGTCTCTTAACAATGGACTTTCTGCATGGTCTTTGTCCTTTGCATTTTATCCTCGTCTGTTGCAACACTGTAGATATAGGTGTATTGACTGTGGTGGTAGCAATAAAATAATTCGATTTTGTCATTATTTTCTAATATAAGATCTTTTAATTTTACTAATTTTTCCACTTCTAGTGTTACTGTTGCTCTTCAGATTGATAAATTTTCATTCTTAGTCTCTGAAAGGCCCTTTTGGCCATCACATCAACCCATTTACTTTATTCCATAAATTCATGTGATGCTTTGAATACGATACATTTCCATAAAGTATTCTGCAAGTACTGATAATCGCTATCAGAAAAAGTAAAACCCCAATGATTTGGCTAATCCTTAAGTGTTGCACTGTAAATTAATTTTGTTATGTGTTTGTGTCATTATAACCCCAGGGGCAGCTCAGCCCCACATAACTGCTTGCTCACTTCCCTCGCAGTGCGATGAGGGAGAGAATCAGATGGGTAAAGGTGAGAAAATTCATGAGGTGAGATAAATGCAGTTTAACAGATAAAGGGAAAACCATGCATGCAAGCAAAAAACCCAAGGGATTAATTCACCACTGCTCATTGGCAGGCAGGTGTTCAGCCATCCCCAGGAACACAGAGCTCCATCATGCAATGACAGTGACTGGGGAAGACAAATGCCATCACTCTGGATGTCCCTACCTTCCTTCTTCTTCCCCCATCTCTATATGCTGAGCACAACACCCCATGGTCTGGGATATTCCTGTGGTCAGTTGGGGTCAGGTGTCCTGTCTGTGTCCCCTCCATATGCACCCCCAGCCTCCTCACTGCTGGGGTGGGGTGAGAGGCAGAAAAGGCCTTGACTCTGTGTAAACTCTGCTCAGCAATAGCTGAAACATCCCTGTGTTATCAGCACTGTTTCCAGCACAAATCCAAAACACTGCTCCACACCAGCTACTGTGGAGAAAGTTAACTCTGTCCCTGGCAAAACCAGCACAGTACATGAGAAAGCAATATTCTAATAGAAGGAAGAGCTCTCAGCTTGTGTCATAATAACGGCTTATTTTATTGGAAGTGAAGTTTGATTTAGCTTCAGGAATGCTAGCCTGTATATCTTTGCCCATTGCTATGGGAAAGAGGCCTCAAAAGAATACTAAATTTTTTTGTAGAATGTCTGTGCAACTTCCACATGTAAAATTTTATAGTGGTGTTTTCATTAGTTGTCTTTCCTTTGCAAGTAAAACTACTGGAAATTGCTTGTGACTGGGGTGACATCATGAATTAGAAAGGACATGAATTTAATCTTTTGTAGAGACAGCTGTGTCTGGTATTTTAATATGGTTTTGAAGAGAAACAAAGGAAGGCTAATTAATGTGTTTATGTAAATTCTACAGATGACAGTGTTTAGCCACAGTCAGTTCTTCTTTACCATGGAAGCAAATGATAGTTGTCCTGTCCATGTCTGTTGCAGTGATTTAGGGCCTACCCAAACATATAATTAAAAAACTGAATGCTGTGGTTGCTAAAGACAAAAGCAATTAAACAAGAGACTGATGAGAAGAAGCTTCTGAAAAAATAATTATGTACTAAACAAAGAAAGAAAGGTTTCTGTTCAGATGGTGCTAAGAAATCGAATTGCAAAACACGGTGCCACATTATTTTACCATAAAACAATAAATTTTGTTCTGTGGCAACTGAACAAAATTCTTAAGGTTGATAACACTTATAAATACAGATGTGCCACCAAGAAGCACACTTTGCTTTATGGAAGTGGTGAAAAGCTTTGTCTACTTTTTCAAAGGTCTGGTCATTCTATTTTGATTTCATATTTCTAGCAGTGGTAGTAACAGAGGCTGAGCCAGAGGGAATAAGAACTCAGTGACCACCTGCATTATTGCTACCATGCTCAGCAGACTTAGAGCATTGGTCAAAGTTCCTTATACTCACTGTGTGATGTGCCAGCTATTGTTCATGTCTTAATTAATTTGTACCTTTAAATTTTGAATCTGTAACATAGAAATAATACTTTCTTCCAGTTTGCTCTGCAAATTGTTTCTAAGATGCCTATAATTTTAAGCATTCCTAATTATATTATTACTGGTCTAGCTTTTATAAAAATCAATGCTAAATGCTTTGTTATAGAGTTATACAAAGGAAGAAAAATATGAAGTCTAATCTGAAATCTAATATGAGATCTAAAATACAAAATCTAAAATATGAAATCTATGTAGTTCTAAGGTTCACCTTTCACTAGGATTCAAATGGAAAAAACAGGCCACAGAAACTCAGTGGAAGCCAAGCAAATGCTGGAAAGATAGTAAGAGAAATTATATTATGGATTTCTTGATGGAATATTTATACCATAAAAATAATTATATTAAAGATTAAGAGAGAGGAAATAACTTTTAATACACATAGTTTGGGGCAAGAATGATAAAATTCAAACCAATTAAATATTTTTTTGGTGTTTTTATAGTGGCTAAATTTCATTACAAAGCAGCTTGTATTTGAAAATACCAAAGTGAGATCAAGAACTCTCCATTTCTCTTACAATAGAGGTTGAGATCACTAGGTCCTATTTTGTTCCTAAATGTAGCCTCCACTTAAGAAGTCTTTCTAAGAATGATCTCAACTACTTATGTTTAGTTGTGGGATGTCTTTCATCTCAAGGCATCATGTCTGAATTTATTGTAGTTATTTGGTTTCTTTGCTGGTACTCCTGGCTTAATATCCTATTTTTACTTTCTTATCCTGTTTTACATTCCAAAATTCTTCAAAACAGATACAATAGTTCAGTATTGTTCAAGACAAGAACCAGCTTTTCTGTCTGGGTGAGTTATGATTTTTTCCTTTTCAATAGGTAAGTGAAAAACATTACTGTTAAACTGGAGTGGGGAACTCCTGACTTAAAGATGTTTTATTGGAGGCCAGTGAAGCTATCCATGGAATATAGTTAAATGTGCATTTAGAGTGACTTTGTGTCGCTAAAAGTAGGAGTTTCGCTGTTGGGTTTTTCTTGTGACAATGACATGGCTGTTGCAATGCATTGTTTTATCTGGACAGAGGGATCAGTGACATTGGGACAGCCTTGGGTGTGAAGCACTTTGGTTGCCAGTTGAAATTAGGCCAAAGAAAGAAACAAATACGAAGACTTGCAATGAGATGAAATTTTCTTTTGCAGAGTCTTACATTTTTATGAAGTGAAAAATCAATATGTAGAGGAACATTAATTTTATTGCATGCTAAAACTTTAACGGAGTGAGAGAGCTTGGCTTAATGCAGCCTTTGTTGGAGTAAAGACAGTTGGGATGAGTCTGCTTCAGTCCTCAGAGCTGCTTCTTTCCCAGGTGTGCCATATTTAGGTTTTGCCTATTACTGCAAATTACCACTTCATTGATTCTTGCTGATACTAAAGATCTATAGATGACATCTCATTTCACTCTAAAATTGAAATGCCTTTAGATCACTTTACATCAGAAGCTGTAAAGATAAGTTTTGGATACTAAATGTGACATTATAAAGTAGAATTTAAGGGTTTTAAACACTTTAGATTTTAATGTAATTATTCACTTTCCTTATTGCTTGAAATCCAAAATTCTTTAACAAGATATAAGATCAGTCATATAGTGAATCAATGTATGGTAATTGTCATATTTGAGTAAACCATGTGTTTTCTATCTGCTAGACTGTGTTGCTTGGACCTGGCTTTGTAGCAGATAATTTGCAATTTATCTACTGTACAGGGTCTGTTCCTCAGGTAATTGCTGTTGTGCGTTTTTCATTTCTATGTGCTATTAGAGAACTCTAGAATTCTGCACAGGATTAGAAATGTTTCTGATACTTTTAGCAGCTTGAGCTATTAAACAGAACAGTGAAATGGCAATTTTAAGACTTTGGTTGACAAACAAGATTGATAAAATATTAAAAAAAAAAAGCTAATTTGGTCTTATGTGTCCAACAAAAGTATATGCTTCTTTAAGAGGAAAAAATAGTAGTTAAATTATTAATTCTCACTTCCTTATTTTGTATGAATTCACTTAATTTGAGTTTGGCTAAGGTAAATAGTAAAAATGTATAGAAACTGCACAAAAGGTTTGTACTTGTATTATCTCCAAAGCAAATATTCCTGTGTAATATCAGCTGTCAATTTGGATGTATATATGAGAAATGTGGATCTTGATTTCTGCAGTTGTATGTCTAGTAATTCTATATTTATTCTTTAAATTAGCATGTATATACTTGCTGATACATAACAAAACTAAGTCATCAACTTTTTAATGATTCAGGATTAATTGCTACAGTTGTTATAATTTCATTAAATGCACCATAGACAACAGGACTGCCTGACGCCTGAGTTGCTTCTAATATAGCTACCTCTCATCAATGAAGAATCAGCTTTATCTAAATTATATCTGACAGTTTTCTGCCTAACCCAGACTTAATAGCTTTCAGTTACTGAGTGGTTTAAGCTAGAACATATTTCCTGAATTAACTTCTGTGATAGCACAGGAGTCAGTAGCAAAAGTCTAATGTCATTAAGTTGTGGAATATTTTTTTTTTAATCATCCTGTCTCTTTTTAAACTATGCTACTGAGATTTAAGTGTGAGATTGCACTTTTTTCGTAATCAGACTAAAAGAAAAAAAAATTTTTTTTTTAAACAAAATCTGTTATGATTACAGAGTACTATATAAGGGAGATAGTTTAGAATTTATTATTTTGTAGATGCTTCATTGTTGTATAGATCTAGTAGACACAAATTTTCACTGTTGTGTGGTAGAAACCAAGACATTGCATACTAGACTGTAGATGCAATGCCATCCAAACACACATAAATCAATATCCCAAAATGTTGTTGAAGATGATTCCATGATGAGCAAAAGTGAGGACAATGGAAGTTTTGCTTTAAGAGGGAAACATTAAATACATGTTTATGTTATACATATATATGCTTCTCTGTGTGTGTTTAAATATTGTGTATATATATATAGTTTGAATTATGTGTTCAAATTATACGTATGGTCAAGTTATAATTTGTTGGGGTTTTTTTAAATAAATGTTTATATATAAGCTAAGAGATTAGGAGAGGGTTAAAGAAATGACCTGTGAAGTATTTTGTAGGTATTAAGATCAAAGACAGGAAGGAATATGTAGGGTGTCCCCACACAGGATATTGTATGGTAAAATTGAAAGACAAAATATGGGTAGAATCTTGAAGAAAACATCTTAAAAATTTCACTGGTAGAATACTAGAAAATGTACCAAGGAGAACAATCTTGCTCTAGTGCTTAGAGAGAATAGGTGGCCTGCTAGGCAATTTTTATCTGTGATACATATGATTCTATTTTTTCTGTTCACATTTCACTTCTTTTCAAAAATGCCTGTTCTGTAGACACTATTCTGAAAGGGTATACTGGGGAAAGCAAGAGCTGTAGAAAAAAGACAGCATTCATTTCATGTGCATTAATCAAATACACACCCAGTATGCTAGTACTTTCCCAACAATGAAAAACACTGTTGCCTCCCTACACAGAGGCAGAGGTTAGAAGATTGGGAATAGGAAAAAACCTAGTTAGATCCTTAGGAAGAATTTTCATGTAGGTTTTATATAGCTATTTTAATATGAGCTAATGGAAATCACCAGGACTGCACATGATAAAAAGACACTAAAGGGATTGTATGAAGAATATCTTGTTTGAAATTATGATTTGGTAAGAGATTAAACCAATTTATCTACCCTTAAAGACATGACAATTTTAATTGACTTCAGTAGGTCAATAAATTGTTGATGTAAGGCAAGTAATTGGGTATGTTGAGGCCCACTGGCTATTGCTGAGATCAAGTAAGATGTTTGCCTAACAGCATAACACAGTACTGGTACCTTCTTTATATTTGGGAAAGATGCAAAAATGTGTTTGCAGCAGGCATCTCTTCTTCCTTTTCAGAAGGCTGTCTTCATAGTTCTTTGGAATAGGAGTAGTATTCTTCTTTGTTGCATTTACCCTGAGAAATCAATGCAACCTTTGCCTTTTGGTTTTCTTTTCAGGTCTTAAGTACCCAGCTGTACTATCTGGTGCATTATAAGTGAGAGGGAAAAATAAAGCTTCAAGTCAAGAGCACATGTAGTTTGAAAAAAAAAAAGTATAGTCCACTTATGCTTGCCACATAATTTGATTGAGCCTTTTGATCAAATAATTAAATCTCTGTAGAGAATTATTTCATGATGTATTTTAGAATGTCTGGTCAGTGAGAACTGCCTTAGAAAATGGAAGAAGAATCACACTGGGAAATTTTAGCTGTCTGTTGCTTCTAATAGAATTCCGTATGAGTAACTCTGTTAGGTTCAGCTTCTGAACCTCAGAGGGTATTTCTTTAAGCTGGTCAACAGAGTTGATTCTGTGCCTACTGCAGAGTTTCAGCTAGAATAACACTTACTAAAATGGGGTTTGTTTGGCAGGTGGTGCACCTTAATTCAGCGATATTTACTCAAATCTTCCTTGAGAAATCACAAAGACATTGTTAAAACTGGATCTCTAAGTTTAAGAATTTATCTGTTTTTTAAAATTTGGGTTTTTTTACCCAATAACTGCAGCTGAATTAACATAATTAGTAATCAGCTGTAGACTAGGAACTCAGATTAAAGGTTACCACCTTTCTTCTGCATAAATAGAATGACAGAGGAGATTATCATATTCTTTCCTGTTTAGTGTCTGTTCTGTTGTTGATGAGTTGCTTTTCTTTTTATATAGAGCTTATGTTATTCTTAAGCATAAGTGGTTTAACAAGTGAATAACACTTCTGAGCCCTTGAATGTTAAGAATTGTAAGTGAGCTATCCTGATTCAAAAATTTATTTGATTAGCATCAATTCCACATTAGCAGTATTAGCACTATGACTATTCATGCCAGTGCTGCCTTTGGATTGTTCCCCAGGCTTACAAAACTTGTAGCGAAAACTTTATTGGAAATTGCATGTGTTTTTCTATAGCCAAGTGAAATGACTTGAAGAATTCCAGAGCATAAATCAAGATTAATTTCTGGGCATGCATAGCTAGGTGATCTTGAGATCAACACATTAAAAAATAAGAATGTAGTGCTCCTGATAAGAGGGATTTTTTAAAGATAATGGATGACTTCTATTAAAAATATAATTTAAAACTATGAAAAGTTCTTTCTGATATTAAGGTGTTTATGAAGGAGTAGTTATTTCTACATACAAATTAATACTGGACTAGAGTAGGAAATTAATTTAAAAATCTACAGTAAAAACACTGGAAAAATATTATAAGACAGTGAAACAGTAAATCACCACATAGAGAACTGAAAAGATTGAAGAGTCTTTAGGGTGACATTAAAATGTATGTGGACTATTTGAAATGAAGACATAAGCATCTCTACGGACACATGCAGAAAAGCAGGAAACAGGAATTATTATTTCCAAGTTTGCTATTATGTTTGAAGATAATAAAGATTTCAGACCAAGAGTATGCAAATAATATGATCCAGACTAGCCACAATAATCTTGAAGTGTAGGTGGTGATTATATATGGAATTTAATCAGAGTTGTTTATAATACAGATAGTTCCTTCCTTGGGAGAAAAACTGATTATGTATAGTTCTTTGTGGCTTAAAGGAAGAATTGTGAAGATGTATAAATATTATGTGACTGAAGAAATTTAAATAGTGTTAGTCACAGATACTCAAGTCTATGGGAAATTTAATTAAAATCTAGATATATTTACCATTATTGCTAGTCTTGTGATTGAAACAGAATAGCTGATCTACATACTGCAGTGTTATGCCTACACCCAAAGTTTTGAACTGCCTCTTTGTTCTTCTTTGCCATACTAAAAGTAATATATCAATTAGCTCTTGTGTTCTCAGTATTTTATTTTTACTTCTCACCCTCAGTAGTAACCGGCTCTCAACTGTAAAATAAATGTATTCCTTGTTCTGTTAGTTGTAAGTACTTATGGTAACAGTAGAATGTATTTAACCTCATTGCTACAATCTCCTACTCTTCCACTAGACAAATCTGTTCTTTAGTCAGTGGTGGTTTGGCACTGAGGGTGAGGTGTGAATGACGAGGTAAAGATGAGGTTAGTTGGATTCAGAATATTCAGTTCAGCCAACTCATGTGACTCAAAGTTGCAACGGGTAAGTTTGAACTGACAGATGCAACTTTACATTTCATTTCATGTTTATGTATTTTCCTGAAGGTATTTTTGGTAGCATGTAAATAAAAGTGTTAGGATGTTTCTTGCTAAGCACATTCAGAACTGTGAAGCTGCTGGTGTACAGCATTGTGTCCCAGCACATATTCATGCATTAACAGATAATCTTTAGAGAGAGGTGTTCCACATACTTGGCTAAGACCTTAAAATAAAAACAATACAGTATGTTTTATGCATTGAGGTTTTCATCAACGTTTCTACAAAGTGTAATACCTGCCTGAAGTATCTGAGATCCGTATCCTAGTTCAGACTAATGGGGTTGTAGCTGGAGAGGGATGGAGCCTCACTGATCCTAAGCCATTACAGTGCACACTGATTTCTGTCATTATCATAATCGGACAAACTTGGGAGATTTTCCAAAAACCTTTGTATTGTCTTCAGGTAATTTATAAATTTACAGGCAGGAACTTGAGAGTCTTATGATAAAAGTGACTGAGTTTCATTTTCCTTGAGTATGAGTAAATATCATATCATCTACTCAATTTCATAAAAGGGTCTGGATGTAATACACAATCTAGTCAGAATGAGAGTAACATCAACACACACTTCAGATGTTTTTCTGGATGAATGCTGGTTTAGTTGAACTTAGTATCTTTGAGTTCTTCAGAATCTTTGCATGTTTTAAACACTAAAACATCCGTGCTTACCAAAACCTTCTTTGTGAATTACTTAGTATGAGTGACATGATAAGTTGAAGCTACTTGGCTGGTTTTTGGAAGCCGTACTCTTCTGGAGGTACCAGGCTGTCTTTCTGTTGACAGTAGATCCTCTGAAGGCTGTAAGAAGTATAGTTTCCTTTTCGAGTCATTTGTGCTATAATAGAATCACCCGTCATTTTCCACTTTCTTGCTTTGAATTACAACAGTATTTTATTCTAGAAAAAGGCTTCCAAAAATAAGAAAAATGTAATGGGTTTATAGCAAAGAAGTTCACTTTTGGTCAAGAGCTTTGAACTGCTGAAACTATTACATCATCACAGCCCTTAAAAACGTTAATTTCATAATTAGTGCAAAATTTAGCAGTGGCAGAAGATTTAGCAATAGTACAGTCTTCATATAAATATTTTGGAGTTAAGGAAAAGGAATTGAAGATTTATCATAATTCCTGCAAATAAAAACCTCAAAATACTTCTGTAATTTCTAAATGCATTAAAGAGAGGACATCAGAATATATTTATGCTGTTAATGCTATTTCACAGTTCAATCAGTTATCTCGCTGTGTAATAAAAGACCCTGAAATTAAAATGACCCCTCTTTTCAGAGTGTAACTGTAGGTTTTTACTATGAGGCTGCCTTCATTTGATCTTACTCTTACTGAAACGGAAAATGATATCCAACTAATGCATCTGGAGTGGGTTGTTATAACATCCAAAGCTCTCTTGTGAAATTAATGGCTTCTGCTTCTGGCCTCAATTTCATGTTATGATTCTCCAATTTCTTACAGCTTTTCTTTTCTTTTCTTTTCTTTTCTTTTCTTTTCTTTTCTTTTCTTTTCTTTTCTTTTCTTTTCTTTTCTTTTCTTTTCTTTTCTTTTCTTTTCTTTTCTTTTCTTTTCTCTTCTCTTCTCTTCTCTTCTCTTCTCTTCTCTTCTCTTCTCTTCTCTTCTCTTCTCTTCTCTTCTCTTCTCTTCTCTTCTCTTCTCTTCTCTTCTCTCTTCTGTGATTTTTAGTATCCTTTTGGTGATATTCTAAGTCAATGTGAAGCACATGCTTCAGATACGGCCCATATTTACAAAACAAAACAGACCCACCCAGATTTGAAAATATCGGGAATATGATTAATGTTCTGTGCTATGTGTAGTAATTGAGGATCTTAGTCTTTTAAAGCAACTAACAGCTTGATCAAGAGAATCAACAGCAGAACAGCATAATGATTGTAAAATATTAATTAATTTTTCCACTGTTAACCCCCCACATTTTCAGTCTGATCAACCTGACAACAGTGTTCATAGATGGAAGCTAAATACCTTTTTCCTGCCTCTAAGTACTTATTAACAGTACCTCTTACCCAGTCTACCTGTGTACTTTTTCCTCTGCAAAACAGTGTCATACAAATAAAATTTAAAAATAGGTGTTTCTTTCTAGCTGCAAAACCCACACCTGTATTTTGTATTAAAATGTAACTGATATATATTGCAGACTGTTTATTTATACATATTGTAAATTAATAATGAGCTTCTTTTTGACCTTTATTCTTTATTAAATTTATGAAAATATGTTCTGTTTCTCCTGATGTAAAATTTGCTGCTTTTAATAATTTAAAAAAAATGAGGGCAATATTTATAGTGTAATTTCATTCACTAAACAAACACAAAGTCTGCAGTTGCCAACATGATAGATTTCTGATTATGACCTTGTAACACAAAATCCTTTTGTATTTAAGAATTCCCTGCAAATCTTGTATGTGCAGTGTTCATATTCTTCCTGAGAAGACTGAGCTCTTTTCTTGAAGTTAGAGTATTTAGGCTTTATTATTCGGTCAGATTTGAGAGTCAGATATGAACTCTTGTGTTTAGTTGGGTGTATTTACACTCATGTCTTCTTACAGTGAAGAGTAAAAAAAATAGAGGTTTAGACCACTACTAGAAGTACTATTTATTCAGTGGATCCCATGATCCAAGTTATCTTAAGATTGATTTCATTTTGTCTTGACTATGTCAGTTGTGTTATAATGCATGTTTGGACATCCTGCAATAAGGAACCAGCAAGAAACAAGGAAGAAAAATCATGCTAAAAATTGAATAGTGAAACTAAATGATCCATAAAGAATTTTTCTGCTTACACTATTTGATTTGAGGTAGATAAATAAAATTTTCTTCTTTCATTATAGCATCTGCTGGGTTTTGGTTAGAAGAAACATAATCATTTTATTTAAATTATGAGTTAGATGAATCTGATTTAGCTCAATTGACAGCTTCTGTAATAGCAAAAATGTTTCTTGTGAACAGCTGCTCATCACTAAAGTTTTAGAATGGTTCAGCTCTGCTTCAATGCCTTATTCTTAATTTGAACACGGGTCTGTTATTAATTACTACATAAAACAAAAAAATACTTCTCCCCAAGTAGAAGGGAATCATCCTTGAATCCCAACTGCACTGCCCATTCAACGCTTACTTTCAAATTTGCTAATAGTCTTTATGTCCCTAACCTTCCTTTTTTAGGCAGATGATTGATTGCAAAGATTGTCACGACAGCCATGACTCTGGCCCACATCTTCAGATCAACTTAACCAGAGTTAAGAATTGAGCTCTCTTTGGTAGAAGCCAGGTTGGCCATTTGCTTACAATTGAGTATTTTAGTGATAATTGGTGGAAAAGATTATTAAATCCTTTGGCTCCTTCTCTGTATTCTGTCAATATAATTTCCTCTCTTTTGAATGGCAGGTCAATATTTTATTTGTTGTTCTCTCACTGCCAGTGTATTTACAGGGGTTTGTGTTCATGTTAATCTTGTTCCTTTTTTATATTTGTATTCCATAAAGTCTGTTGGCTTTTCTTATTTTTCACTGTTCACAAGCTTTTGTGCTTGTCATACTTTATGCTTGTTGAAAATCTGTGAAAAATCTGATTTAGTGCAATTCCCATCTTTGTCTCCATTGGAAAAAATTACTCTTTCAACCTATTTTTGCTGTCTTTACACTGATTCATCCAAATTTGTTTGTCTTCTTGAAATTAGTAGTTTTATTTTTTGCCGTTTATTCTTCCCTTTTAAAGGAATATGAACTCTGTAAATTATTCATCAGTGTCACCCAAGTTGCCTTTCACCCACCCTGACATTCTCAACCAGCTAGTTCCTTGGGGTTAATATCCACTCTGGAGCGGCCATTCCTTCATTTTTTCTTTCTAGCTCTTGTTCAACTGTAAATATAAAATATACGTGAAACTATTTAACCTTTAAAAAAGCCATATAGTGTTCTATCAAAACTCATCAGTGTTTTTGAAAATTTTGCTGGCCTTTATACCTTTTCCTGTATTTCTTTTCCAACATCTTTCCTTTTAGTTAGGATGTGGTCTTTCCACAAAACCTTGTGCTTTGCTTGGTTTGGCTAGTTGCTGTCTGACAAAAATATTCATAAACTTCATCCCACTATTCTTAATAATAATTTATTTTTTTAAATGTTTATTATCATGACTTGTTAAAGTTGTTCTGTTGTATACTGAGAGCAGGGCCATACATTTGCCTGTCAAGGATTCTCTTTATGAGGGATTTAATGCCATTGAACATTACAGCAGTTAACAGTCTTAGTAGCAATGGTGGTAGCAACAGCTGTCAGGTGGTGCTGGATCATGAATCCTGTTTTATGAAATTCTGGCCAGTATAACTCGTTTAGAAACTGCCAGAAATGCTCTTTCAAGAATTTTGATAGTAGTGGAAAAGTTATCTTCTGTGGTATATATAACATATTTTATAGAGGTCTTTCTAGTACCTCTCAGGGGCATATTTTAGTGTCAAGATCAGTAGACAGTTTTGTGAAAATTCTCATGTACGGAAATGAGCTGCTTTCTCCTGTAATTTGAATGTGAAGGTTGTTGTCTGTAATCGCATCCGGTGACTGACATTGACACCGAGATACCACAACAGTGTTGTCTGTGGTGACAGTTCATGTTTCTATTCTGTATTCCAGTAACATCTCTCAACTCCTAGGTGCTGTGAGAAAGACAAAATTTTTCATTCGTTTTGGCTCTACTGCCAAGGTCACTGATTTCCTTGGGTATTGCTTCTTATCGGTCCTCTGGGAGCCAGGGAAAAGTGATTCAAGTGCTCATTTCACATGGGGCACTAGACAGCCATCAGATGGCCTGGGAGAATCTCCATTACTCATTCCAGCAGCTGTTTCATACCTACTCGAACATTTATAGATGGTCCCCGTACCCTTAGCTAGTGCTTGGTTTTCAAACATGATAGAAACCATTTGGCTTGCGCTGCGATTTCCTGGCAATGCTGTGAGAAATGAAAGTGGTGAGTTTTATTACCAACATCCCTCATGAGCCTTTAACCAACAACTCTGACGTCTGAGTATGCAAGCAGTGGATCATTGCATAAAAGAGGAATGATTTGAGCCTGGTGCCAGGCTCTGACCTAAACTGAAGAGCACAGTGTGCCAGTATCTTTCCCTGGAGCTATATAGTGCTGCTCAAGAATTTACTCTGACATTTGTTCTGTCTCTATAGATTAAGCAGTTTGCTGTTTGCTGCAGTCTCACCATCAGAGAGTAATGTGCTTTGTTTTTTGGTTTTTTTTCCCTTCACCCTTTATTGCTATCTAGTAATGTAGTAATAATGTATTTACAATATATATCCGCATGTGCTTTATATATCTCATATTATAAACACAATTGAAAATATACTTTAAATGATTGATGTTGCAGTACAAATAGAAAAATTAAGTGGTTTTGGTCTCTAAAAGTAATGAAGTAGCTGATTTAATACAGTGCAAGTCTTTAGTAGGATCATATGGTATGGTAAGCCTTGTAGTATCAAAGAAAACAATAAAAACCATTATAAATATATAAACCCCACAACTACTGTAGGTGTTCAAGTGTTAAAAATAAAGACACTGCAATTTGGTTTATTTCCTTGATAAATAATGTTTATATGGGTGCAAAATCATAACTTCCAAATAGTAGTCTTACCTGTGAATTAAGGTATTTTCACGGTATCATTAACACTTCTATTTTAGAGTTGTAGTGCCCAAGTAGCTGAAGGCATTATAGATTGAATACTGACATTTACTGTGTCAGTACTTTTTAAAACCATATATTCATTGCACATGGGGTCTCTCTCACATATCTTACTGAATTAAAAAAAAAAAAAAAAAAAAAGAAGTTGGGCTAGACCATGAACTTCTCAGTTGTGATATGGTACCTCCATAACATCATACCCTACTTTCTATTTTTAGCTGTTTCATTAGCACTTCCTGAATATATTTTACGTGTAATTCTTTCTTGGTTAAACATACATAGCAGAAACAGTCTTTAGATCCGTAGAGTATATATAGAATGGGGTAAAAAGGGAGACAAGTGTTTCTTTCTTTTGAGGAGGTTGCTATTTCAGTTGAACCTGAGAGTCTTCATGAAGGTCTTCGTTATCTATCGTAAGATTTTTTAAGTGTCCCACATGTTCTTTCTCAGGTCAAGAGAAAAATACATGAAAAGCTTTGATTTTTCTCTCTCCTTTCCCGCCTCAACCCAAAATTAGTTTTCACTGAGTCAGACTATTGTCACTGACATCCCGTTTTAGACCATTCTTTGTCTTTCATGTTGGACATTCCTTTTACGACCTTTGTATGCACAGCTTTTGCCACAGCAGTGTGTCATATAACAGGTGCAATTCAAAACTAAAAAAGAAATCTTTCTAAATTGAGAAAAGGAAAAAATTATATTACTGATACATATCATTTTACGATCTTTAAAAGGGAAAAAAGACAGGAAAATTTTCTAAGAGAATGAGGTGCACGTGGGAAATTTGGGGTAATTATTTAATGCTGTTTGCGTTTTGGAAGAACCTCTGCTCAGTCAGTGGTTATAGCAATGCTTGCAGAATACTGTAGCTGCATTTTGTAGTGCTCTCTTTCCATGTGGATTTTGTGGTTAATTTCTTGTGTTGGTTTGTTTGTGTATTCTTTAGAGGATAATTATTAAGCAGATTCAAAGGTGGTGACAGCTGCAATGCCTCTCTGCTGATTGCAACAGCTAGTTTGTGAAATTTTCAGACCAAATATGTCCTGAAAATACTGAGACAGTTTGCTTGCTGCAATATAACTTGCTGCTAGTATTTGTTATTCAGAACTGTATGCAAAATAGGGAATGACTAGAAAGCAACTATTATAGTAGTTGAAATAGCACATGTATTATATCTGGCAAAGCATTTTTTTATGTTTGCAAGATGTACTGCAAGAGTCATATTCAGAAATTTATTATCAAACAATATTCAACATTTTTTTTCCTTTGTGAGTATTTGTCCAATCATGAATGAAAGAAGATTATAGGAGATTAGAGTGGCTGAACAGAATACTTTGTCACATATTTGCTATTTCACACTAGTAGCTATTTGCTATTTGTCACATGATTTGTCAAAGTTTTTATATTCCTGATCTTCCAAATTTTTTTCACTTTAAATTTCATTAGCTATTAAAGTAGATGTCTTTAAGCATTCTATTGACTGAAGAGCTCTCTGTACTTTTCCTATTTGGTACACGTCTGCTATTTGAACTGACACTTAATCTTAATGTAATCTAAATAAGCATTCTCAATGCTTTCAAAAAAGATGATCCATGAAATTCGTTTCATATTAGGGCCAAAAAAAAGGCTGATAAAATCAGAAGCTGCATTTGAAAATCTTTTTGCAGTTCTGGTCTCTGAAATTACTATCTTGTATTTGGGGTTTTGTCATTTGGTAGTAGTGCAAATACTTACCAATCCTTTTATCTGACTAGGTATTTAAAGTTAGGGGAAGGAAAAGAGCATAGATATTCTGTTCTATGCTGTTTTTTTTTAATTTGCTTCTTGTACTTGGTCAGTGGAAGAAGAATGCCTATGACCTTAGTCTTGCTGTAGTAATATAGTTCTGTAAAAGAAGTGCAAAATTGCCCTCTTTGTCTGGGAGTCCCTGTTGGACACTTTTCTTACACTACCTTTGTGTGATTGAAAGTTTTGTCTCTCTGGGACAACCTGTATGAAACTTTCCTTGAAAAGTCTGAGACTCAAGTGGTCTAATTAAAACCAGGATTTATTAACAGCACAGAAGCTGCTCAAGATTAGAAGAAATGTTTTGCATAGCATATCCAGCCTGACACTCTGCAAAGCTCATCTAGATAGGTCTCCCTAGAGTTTAGTTACAATGAATAAAAATAATTCACATTTATAGAAAAATCTTTTTTTCTTCTCGGACTTTTTTTTTTTAGGCAGCTTAGTTGCAGAAATCTTTCCCTTCAAGGGACTCAGCCTTTATTTTTCTTCCTTATGTTCCTCTCATTTACGTTTGTGACCTTTTCTGTTGTTATTAATTTTCAAATTGTTGTATCAAGTCACTATTAATGTATTTATGCCTTCCAAAGAGAGGTCACCCTCTTCCTGATGACAGAATTCAGCATCCTTTAAAGACTCTTGTTCGAAGTAATTGAACAACAGCTATGAGCTGGCATCTGATCATGTCTGAAGTCAGGGTTGTCTGCAAGCCCATGTATGTCTCTGACAACTGAGGGGTCTTGATCAGCGAGTGAGAGAATGATGTGGCAGAGACAGCTGTGGCTCAAACCCTTGTTGCTAAATGACAGCATTTTTGATCACTTTATTCACTATTGCCAATAGGACTACTTTTCTTTGACAGCAGGAGGTCGCTGAAAATAACATGTCCATAAAAATTATTGCTATTTTATGCATTCCTAAAGTGGGTTAAAGGAATCCAGGCATGGCAGGATGTTACAAGACCCTGCATATTTTTTTAAATTTTTTAAATTCTATTTCTACCACAGTGGATTCAGGAAGACTACGGAGTGATGCTGTTTCACTAAAAGCCATGGTACAATTACCAGCTGTATGAAACTGGAGAACAGGATATGGATTTTTTTCCCCTCTAAATTCACTCACTTTGAAAATATTTTGAAAATTTTGAAAATATTTTTATTCCTGGCTTTGTGGGGACATGTTCAATCTGATTGTTCATAGAAATATGCCCAAAATGTTTTTCCTTGTCTCAGGGCTATTTCTTATAGGAAAGAAGTATTATTTCTTAAACCACAAATCTCAAAATTTAGTAGAAAAAAGCAAAACCCACAATTTGTATCTTGAAAAATTATTCCAGTTTTAATAAAATTAAAAGAAAATAGGCAAACAGTAATACCATAATGGCAGCATTAGTGTTTTATTTATGATTGAGATGAGTATCTTTGAGTCATTTTTCATAAGTAAAGCAAGATATCATATCTTAGCCCTTTCTCACATAGCACTGTTAAATATGTTTAGCATTTACATACAGTACATGTTAGCTCAGTAGTTCATAATTGGTGAGTTCATCTTAATGACATGGAATAAACCCACAGAACAGTGTGGATTCCACAAATATAAATGCTGCTGGATCTGCCCTGTCTCTGTGCACTGTACTTCTTGTGCTGGGATCAACAGGAACCAAGGCAGCAGCAGGAACTGTCAAGACAAAGCAAATAAGCTGATCCTGGTGAGGTTCAGATTATTGCCATCTTTCTCGAGAGAATATACAAAAAGTTAGGGACCACTGACTTAACTCTTAGGTATCCAACTGACTGAGCCCTGGGCTATAATTAAATACTCCTGGGCAGAAGGAGAGGTGCAGTCTGTTCAAACTATGTTCTCAGTGTTGTTCTCTATATAAGAATGTTTGTCTGACATTAGAACTGAATTTTTCAAAAAACAGTTGACTCGAAAGTCAGGTGTTCATGATATTGGAGCTGTGATTGTTGTAGGAGTTATTTTTTAAAAAATCCATGGTTCTTTCTTTTCCAGTAAGGACTTCATAATGATTTTCTACCTATATATCTTTTGTTTCTTAGATGTATGGCTGTGGTAATCACTTTACTAAGCACCGAGTTGCACCTAAACCTTGTTTTACTGAACTTCTAATTTTATGTCTTAAGGTACATCTTCTTTTGAAATTTCTCGGCTATTTTTATACAAATAAGTAACATTTTTCTAATTGCTACTAGAATAGCCTGCCTTCAACCCTGTAATCTAATCTAGGTTGCAACTTTTTTTTTTTTTTACATGATCCACTCATAATGGCATTTGGGGGCAAACAGTTTGATACACCTGTCGACATTATTTTCTTATATAATTATAGATTAGAAAAGAAACTTTGAGGACTAAATACAACTATTTTTTAATAGCATACAGTGTTAGACATGGTGCAACAACTGAACCGGGAGCAGAAAATAATAAGGGGAAAAAGAAGATTTAAATTGTTTTCTTCAAATAGGCATAGGAAGAGGAAAGAAAGATAATTGGGATTTATTTGCGATGACAGACCAAGAACAGGGTAGTGTATATCAGACAGATAAGTAACTTTGGAATGTAATATTTTTGTATTTAATTCTTAAAGGCATATCTTCCAACACAGAACTGATTCAGAGCTGTTCGGAGTCAGTGGAAAGTTTCATCCACTTTGATGGAGTTAAACCAAACCTAAGTAAAGGGCATCTGTGCTGCTACAAACTGGACGGTCATATGTTACATCCAGAGAATGTCTATGCTGAATGGGAATAAATGCTTATTTAAGGCTCTTCCAGAAAAAGAAGTGACACTGATCTAAATTACATTGATGTTTAAGTCAATTTAGTTAGATTGGTGCAGGTTTCTCCATGTATACATTTGAATCTATTGCAACTGATCTAGAGGAAATAAGTTTACAGTGTGGACAATTGCCTATTTCATGTCAATTATGCATAGATACCACAATGTGATTTTGTTTGTACAGTGAGGTACAAGTGAATGACAAGTCTATTATATTACTTTAGGAAGAGAGTGTAGAAGTCCTGAAAAATAATTTTCGGAGGCTAGATTCAAGTTGCCTTGTTGGTCATGTCTAACAACTCTCGCTTAGAAGTGTTACTGGATTTGGTGCTTTCCAGTGTCCTAAGAGGAGGGAGTGCTGGACTGAGGGAGGAACCCTGAGAGCAGTCTGCAAAAATCAGCAGCAAGGAAGAGGCTGAGGTGGAGGGTGGGGAGCACGAGTCTTATGAGGAGTGGCTGAGGGAACTGGGATTGTTTAACCTGGAGGTTAAAGGAGGCTCAGGGGAGACCTGATTGCTCTCTACAGCTAACTGAAAGGAGGTTGTAATGAGGTGGGGGTCAGTCTCTTCTCCCAGGTAGCAAGTGACAGGACAAGAGGAAATGGCCTCAAGTTGCATCAGGGAGATTTAGATTAGATATTGGGAAAAATTTCTTCATGGAAAAGATTGTCAAGCACTGGAACAGGTTGTTGAGAGAAGTGGTGGAGCCACCTTCCCTGGAAGTGTTCAAAAAACATGTGGATAGGGCACTTGAGGTGAACATGATGGTGATACTACATTGATGGTTGGACTTGATGATCTTAGAGGTCTTTTCCAACTTTAAGAATTCTATGATTCTATGTATATGCTATAACGGGGTGGAAATAGCATGTAATTGCTAATAGTGGAGCCTTACTTACATTTTGAAATGTTGGCAAGTTGAATTTCTCACAGAATATTGAGAGTATTCTTTGACAAAAAAAAGGACGGGAGAGAATGGGAAAGTTTTTGAGGAATGATTGCCTGAAGGTTGAATGGAAGGATGATAGTCTGTGCTGGTGTATGTAGATTAATGTGTGTTTAGGTTAGCCTAAACCTAAGGTTAGCTTGTAACTTTGATGTTGCATGTTGTCTTTACATCCTGTTAAGACACAATACAGTTTCCTGCAAAAGGTAATTCAGAACTTCGAAGCTAGATATTGAAGAATCTGACAGTGAGATAGTATCCTTGAAGGTCTAGATGTCACGTATCAAAAAGTGATACAAAATGTCTCATTTGGCGTTCATTGTCATTCATGCAGTTTTCATGAACACTTACATATTTTAGTGAGTGTTCATGTAGTGTGGTCAGTGGAGAAGTGTAAAGTATTCATGAATACACATGCATATTTAATAACTACTCCCAAGGGTATCTTCCTCTTCTGGCAATTTGTACATTCCAGCTCCTGTACTTGTGAAACAAATTGTGTAAGGTTTGGCAGCCAGAGAGACTTGCACAGAAGACAAGTTCTGGAGGCTGGATAAGATGCTTCATGTTTGCAATGCACAAACGTCCGTGCTCTGTTCTGAATAATGCACAGCCAGAATTTCATTAGACTCTTATCCATGGGAAATTTTTCTATTCTGTCATCAATCGGGTAATTACCTTCTGTTCTTTTTCCCACAGAAGCCTTCTTAGCTAGATCCTGTGGAGTAACTGTTTTGTGCCAAACACCTGTACATTCTGGCTCTAAAGCTAGTTAATCAGTCCGAAAGGATCTCTTTTAGGTCAAGAAGTGATTTTCCCATGGGATAAAGTCAATCTATTGCCCTGAAATTGTCACTATTTTTTATTTAATAAGAAATTAATGCCATGAAGAAGAGTAGAAAATGTTCTTTGACACCATTTTTCAACTTCAGATACTTTTGTTGTGTAGAATAAAGCTGCTTTTGAGCGTGGGCTGATGAAGAGAATGCGAAGATAATTTTGTGCATTTCGGTTTTCTCACATTGTAGCTTACCCTTTCCAGAAGAAATTAAATAAAAACTGAGTTTATATACATGTTATCGTAGTATTATTGTTACAAGGATCTATCAAAATCACTTGTCTCAAAGACGTGTCATTATAGCAGCAGTTCATGTGCAATTATTTGCCAAAACAAACTTGAAAACATTATTCTGACTAGGAAAATTCTGTTCATTACAGCAGCAGTTGGAGGGATTTTCTTTAATTACTTCTCCTCCAATGATGTTTAGGTTCCAAAGGGAGACTTGCAATGCTTGATAAACTTTAAAGAGAAATGTCAATGTGGTTTCAAATGGTACCATGAAGAAAAAGCTGCTAGAACATGTCTTAGGAACATAGGTCAGAAATCTTTTGTTTTACTTTACTGTGTTGCTTAAGATTGCTAGAAAGTGGACAAAAAAATATTACAGAATTCTATTGATTGTATTAAATGTTTGGAAAGTTTAAGCATGAATATATATTTTGAAATATCAGAAGCAGGATTCCACATTAAACACTTGATATTAAATGATTTTGGTTTTCTCTGTGAAGTCTGTGCATGACAGAGACAGAGAGAAATGGGACTAATATTTTTCATTTTGTATGGTGTGCTCATTTACTAGGACAAATCCTCTTTTCTCTATAGAAGCACATATGGCAGAAGGAAGCAAAATAAATCTGGTTCCTCTTTGTAGAACGGAACAGGATGTGGGAAGCTTATGGCAGAGTGTAAGAGGACTGAGCCTTTCACGTTAGGGACATATGCTTGAAGGGGATCCATCTGTACTCCGTGCAGACGTGTTATCAGGGCTCTGTGACTGCACTGGGCAGGAGCCAAGGCTGCTGCTGCTGTCAGGGGCTCCAGCCTCCTCCCAGCGGGGGCTTGGAGCGAATGAGGCTTCTGCACCCCCCTGAGGGCTCCTTTGTCAGACTGACCTTCTTCAAGTCGATGTTTAGTTCACTCTTTGTTTTCAGAAAATGATTTTTTAAAATTTGTCCTCAGATACTTGCTGTGAAAAAAATCAAAATATCCGTTCTTGACATGACATCAAATGCCTTCCAGGAATGTATTTTCATGGGTGAATTTTGAACCTCTTCATACTTGAGAATTTTAATGGAAACTCAGAACAGAGCTGTTAGTTTAGTGTGCAGTTGGAATATGTTTTCTGAGCTGAATAGCATGCACAGTGCAGAACTTTAAACTTAAGTGACAGGTAAATAGGAAAACAGGGACATTTCTTACTCTTGAACTTCTCTGTCCTTAAGCCTGTACTTAGCATGAGGTTATTAATGCTTTATTTTAATGGAGAATTATTGGACTCCGGGCAAATAGAAAAGTGATTCAAATTCAAAAATACTAAACTGCATAAAATAGCTACCATTCACTGACTGTAATTGTCTTTGGTCAAGGGTCTTTTGAGTTAGTTTGAATCAAATTCAAAGCACACAGTTGCTGATTAAATATAATCTTTTCATTACAGGGAGGAGGAGGTTTATGTTTCTTGTTACTAGGTCATCTTGCTTTTATTTCATTTTCTTTCGTTTTTCTTGCTCGTGTTGTCATTGTCAGACCTAGGCAATTGCTGTAGCAGAGCAGTTATAATAACACAGGAAAAGAAATTCAATCATATTTTTATGTAAACTGCAGGACTGACACGGTTTATTTTGACTAGCTGCTTTCCAGGCATTGGTAATATACTTCCATGTATTATCGGAACTGCCACAGCTGAGGTCAGTATGGATTAAACTTCACTACAGTGTAGTAATAATATGAGATTGCTCTTTCAGTGCACTGAAATAAATGTTTTCATTACTTCCTTAAAATAAATGCATTTGGTGCCTTGAAGGTAAGCAAACCCATAAAACTATCTTTAGAAGTCTTCACCGCATGTAAATATTTTCTTCTTCCTAGTGAAATATTTTTACCCTTTTATTTGCCACAGTTTCTGTCCTATGCTACTCTTAATGCCAATAAACACAATTTTTCTCAGGGCCAAAATCATCTTTTGACATCAATTTCTTGCTGTAGGCTCAACAGCTCACTATTTGTGTTGTCACAATCTGCTCTACTTTCCACGTGCTGTGCTGCTAGTCCAGTCTTGTTCTCCGAGTAGAGTCATGGGGACTATCTCCCACTGTGGAACACAGACAGACACACTCCAGCCACATCCCCATTCTATTTTAGCCCTAAGTGCCCTGGAAGGGAAACCTGGGTGCCAGAGAGGACATCTGCATGTCACCAGCTGTAGATGGTCAGGAGAGCAGAACTTCAGGACCACTGCAGAGGCCACCTCTTCTGTTCTAGATGTGGTGGTCATGATGTGTCAGTCTTAATCAGAATATGAGAAGGCACAATGAGCACACCAAATGTGTGTCTGTGTCTGATAATAAACAAGTTAATAATAAACTCTCCAAATACTGACTAGAAATAGGATACATATGGATCTACATCTGCAGTGTCGGCTGAGAAGATTGTTTCCCTGCCTGATCTTAGGAAAAAAGAAAGCAGATTATTATACTCAAATATGCCCTCAATTCCTTCTTCCAGCATTGTCTGGAATTCTGTATTGTAGTAGGCATAGCTACTCTGCTTGAGGCAGAAAACATTTTTCCCGGTGGTTTCTTTAAATAAAAAACATCCTGTCCTTTTTCTGGCACAAAAATTTTGGTTTTGCAGTATCCACAAGAAATGTGCGTGTCTGTGTTCGTGTGGTGGTGGTGTTAATCATTGTTCATTTTCCTTTCGTGTCCTCCACAGTCAAGTCATCCTAGTTGGAGACTATAAGCCCTTCA
Organism: Pachycephala philippinensis; assembly: GCA_013397055.1. NCBI lineage: Eukaryota > Metazoa > Chordata > Aves > Passeriformes > Pachycephala > Pachycephala philippinensis. The sequence continues at coordinate 242,445 of VWZT01013818.1, forward strand.
AGCAGGTAAAAGCCTTTGTTTTCTGTGTTGAATGGTTTATACAGTGTTGGCAAATATTGCCAATAAGAACTAACTGTACATTATACAAAGTAAATGTATTTTTGGGGTAATTTAATTTTACATAGGCAATACAGGAATGGCTAACTGGGTGTAAGTCATTCAAATCTAGAAAATATATAAAAGGTGTGGCAGAGTAAAAAGAGTGAACTTATTTTCTCTTTAGAATAATACTAAAGAAGTAAAAATACATATGTAGTTTAAAGATAACAAAGTGATAAACCAGAGAAGTGATAGCAATTAAATCTTAATTTATTTTTAAGTTCTTTGGTGAATAATGATTTGTCTATTTTAGTCCTATGAAGTCTTTAATATGTCTTGGGAGCCCTGCAATTAAAATTGAGCTAAACATTCAGTCTAAGTGACTAAGTGACTCTTATTATATATTATTATTAGGAGTTTAAAACTTAACTCTTATTCATAATGATGATGAGAGGAAAAATGCCCACCAGTTTTGGCCTTGTGAAATTTGAAAGTAGTTGTAATTTCTGGTTTGGCTCAACACTTCCATGAGCTGGCCTTCATGAATCATCAGCTTTTTAGTCTGTTTGCATAACTCCAGCAAATTCCTGATTTTTCTTTTATTTTTTTTACTTTTTTTTTCTTGTTTCCCTTTCCCTTTCCCTTACCCTTTCCTTGTCATGTGACTTACAAAGCATCTTTAAGCTTATTTTCTTTTACATGCAAACTACTTATGTTAGCCTTAAATTTAATAGGAGCTTTACATGAATCTGAGAAGGTTCTACTTTCCTATACAAGTTTGCCATCTCAGAGGGAATTCACACAGAAACTGAAATGCAATTGTCTTTATATCTGCATCTATGTATTTATTAAATTAATGTAATATGTACATGTATGTAATGTATACATTTGCTGAACATTTTTAGGAATAGTGGGGTGTATCTCTCAGGTCACTCTGTGGTTTTGCACAGTGCAGCCTAAAGTTGCCCAAACAGAACAGCTCAGAACTCGCCTGGGTCAGGGATCTTTTCCAGAGAGACGAGACCAGTATCATTACTCCCTTTCCCTTAGCAAAGGGCTGTTAAGAGCTGATTAGAGAGTACCAACATGCTGCTTTTTTTGCTAATCTAAAAGCCCACTTAAAAATCTATGTAGGTTATAAAAGCAGTCATGTTTTTGGAGAGCTAGTTGAATCCATTACTTCCTGAATGCTTAGAGAAAAGGAGAATGTGACAGAGAGCCATTGATTTAGGTATAGTTAGATATTGAATCTATCATGTCAAATATAATTTCCTGCAAGTCATCTACAAGATCTGTTTATAAATAGAGGAATCATTCTGGAAACCACTCAAATGCTGTCACCACTGGAATATGTTATATTTACCTCAATACTTCAAGCTACTAAAGTTATTGTAGTGCTATAATGATGCAGTGGAGTAATATGCTTTATCCTTATTTCCCAAAGATTTGGGAAGAATAGTTAACATACAGATCTGTCAAGTTCTTTCTTTCCCTTTCTTTAAAATCTAGTAAAAATTTAATAAATTTCAGTGAGGTTATTTTGTTTTTATTTTACACAGACATTCACTTGGAAATACGTAAAGAGTTATCCCAAGAAAAGCACTTAGTATTTCTCATTGGTATGTGAATATAATTAATAGAACTACACAAGTGAAAAAAAATTGACATTTCAATAACTGTCCAATGGACCATGGATTTACAAGTCTTTTGTTTGCAGCAATTTTGATCAAACTTGGATCTGACAAGCGTAAAAATAAATTAAGTCAATAAGTGGGAATGGTTATTATTTTATATTTGGATGCAAAGTAGTCTTGTAATAATTGCAGTCACTTAGAATTGTAGAAGTATAGAATATCCTGAGTTGGAAGGGACCCATGAGTATCATCAAATCCAACTCCTGGCCCTGCACAAGACACCCCAAACGTCACACCGTGTGCCTGAGAGCCTTGCCCAAATGCTTCTTGAACTCTGTCAGGCTTGGTGCTGTGACCACTTCCCTGGGGAACCTGTTCCAGAGCCCAACCACCCTCTGGGTGAAAACAGTTTTCCTAATATCCAACTTAAGCCTCCCCTGACACAACTTCAGGCCATTCCCTTNGTATCATCAAATCCAACTCCTGGCCCTGCACAAGACACCCCAAACGTCACACCGTGTGCCTGAGAGCCTTGCCCAAATGCTTCTTGAACTCTGTCAGGCTTGGTGCTGTGACCACTTCCCTGGGGAACCTGTTCCAGAGCCCAACCACCCTCTGGGTGAAAACAATTTTCCTAATATCCAACTTAAGCCTCCCCTGACTCAGTTTCAGGCCATTCCCTTGCATCCTGTCCCTGGTCACCACAGAGCAGAGATCAGTGTCTACCCCTCCTCTTCCCCTCACAAGGAAGATATTACTGCAGTGAGGTCTCCCCTCAGTCTCCTTTTTTCCAGGTAGAACAGACCAAGTGACCTTAGCTGCTCCTCATACAATTTTCCCTCAAGGCCCTTCACCATCCTGGTAGCCCTCCTTTGGACACTCTCTAATAGCTTAATGTCTTATATTGTGGCTCCCAAAACTACAAACAGCATTCAATGTGGGGCCATGCCAGAGCAAAGTGCAGTGGGAGAGTCAAAAACACTTTTATATGTTGAAGTTGGCTATGCTTTCAATTTGTTGTATTAATCTACTTGAAAGGTGCAACTCACATTTTGCCCTTTATCTATACAGGCTTTTTTTCATCATTTCTGTGTGTATGTAAATGTAATATTTATAAAGGAATACTGATGTCACTGGAGGCTGTATTTATTTATTCACAGCATCACCAGTGTTAGGTTGTGTGTTTGTTTGCCTTGATCAGTTGGGTGCATCCTTGAGGGTGATTTAATTTTTGCAAGTGCTTTATTAGTAGCCTCTCTCATAGGGCAAAGAGCCCAAATACTGCTTTGTTACATGACCTCGTAGAGGTCATTCATGGCAACTTTATTCCCTTATGCTATCAGGGGGCATCTTTCAGTTAGTAACAACTTGCCAAAGTGAACGTAATACCAGAGGTTGTGTGCATGTGTTCCTGTGTCATCCCACTGTCATTGTGGGATTTAAGCTTTTGTAGCCCTCGTGTGGTTCTGGCCAAGGAATAAATTTGTTATCAGTCTTGCATGTCACATTAATTTGTGATAGACTGAATTAAAATAGCTGACCCATGGTAGTACTGTATGACTCCATACAATATATGCTACATTTTCCTGATCCTGGAAATAAAATTATGTTAATCAGGGTATACACTGCAGAAAAAGAACAGGGATGTAATAAAGAGGTAGCTGGAGTAGGGTTGAAGACGGTAAAAAATATCCACGCTGACAAGTGTGGGCATACCAGTAGGTGATGTTGATTAGAATAAACAATCTGCACTGTGAGATTGATGTCTGCATGTATTACATTTGTATAATTCATGTCCATTTCTTTCAGATTGAAAACTGAAATGGCATATGATGAAATATGGACATTTCAACATTAATATTGAACAGTAGCATCTTCAATATCCAGTCAAATCACACTGAAGATAGTATCAGTAAAAGAAAACTGTTTACATCAACGTCATTTTAGACATTACCTCTGCTAGGCTCCTAAAAAACATTTTAAGCAATGTTACTGGTTTCCTTTAGAAGAGTCATAATCATAAATGCTTACTTGTCAAGAAATAAGCAGGAGTCATGACTTCCCTTGATAAACTCCAAAGGGATGCCCTCACTGATTTAAAAATGACTGTTTGGGAAAGGAAATGTTCACTAATGAAAGTAGTGGGATAACAATATGTTTTCACAATATATATGATTACATACTAATTTTTTTTCCTAAAAGTCTAAGTTCAAAGTCAGGACCAGAGGAGCACCCCTGTTGTCACACACCGTATTATTTTTTCTTCAATTGACGTTACCAAGAGAGATAAGTTCGGTGAACATGATTATTATATTGCTGTTTTCCTTGTTTGCCTGAAAGCACAGGACAGAATAGTACTGGAGTTGCAGGACAGTGTTCAGCTGTACAATTTTTATACTACTGATGAGTGCTCATTCTCAGCAGAGATTGATTTCAGTGGGCAGACAAGTATAACTGCTCATCAGTGTTGATAAAGGTTTTGCAGTTTGCCAATGTGATTAGATTACAGGAAGATACTACAGCTACCTCTGTGCCTTGCAGTGTGTAAGTTACCATATCGCAAATCAGTGGTGTCTAAAAATACATGGGAAGTGTACAGTGGTGACTCAGGAGTGACAGTTGTATCTAGTTCATTATTTGTGTGTTTGCTACATGAGATGCCAGCTGTATAAAGCTTGCTTCCACTTCTTAAAATGGAGAATATTTCAGCTGATTTTCTCTTATCTGAGAATCCAGCAGATGAACTACTATTTGATGAAATAACTGGATATTCTTCCTTAAGTTCCTGTCTGAATAGAGCATTTAGAGAAGCTGAAACTGTGCTCATCAAATAACAGTATCTGCATTTCCGAGGAAGTGATGAGAATGAATACAATTTGGTACGATCACAAAGTGTGTTGATCAGTAATGTTCTGGAATTTATAGGGAAATAGTGTGAAATTTGCTCCCCACACATGTAGGAAAAGGAAGCTAAATAGACCCCTTGCTTCACAAAAATCTGTCTCTGGCTATGTCCAGGATCAACATCGTATACTACAAAAAACTATCTAGTTTTACTCTGTAATAGGTTAGACTGTTTTTTTTTTTTTTTTTTGGTTGGTTGTCTTGTTGTATTTGAGGACTCTTCTTCGGAAATGAATGCAACATTTGTCTAATCCCAAGCTAAGTATCTTTGTCTGCAATTTCTAACATTTTCTATCCTCACAGTACTTAAATAAAGCAATAAACACTTCTTTCCACTTTTCGCTTGAATTTCTGCCCCCTAGTGTGTATAATGTCATATAGTCTTCTGTTTTTGCTTTGTCAGACAAACCAAATTCTGTTAGTTGCTTTTTGTGTAATGAGTGTGACTTTCAATCTCACTATTACCTTAGCGAAAGGTGTTCTGAATTGTGTCAGAATGGACAGCTGTATGTGTATGTGGTATCAAAGTGGTGCTTTCTGTTCTTTACTGCAAATAGGTTACACAGGTGTCTTTCACAGCTGCATCATTGTGATGACTTGTAGTCACCTTGACAGACAATTATGCCACATTTTACTCTGCTGCTTTTTTGTTCTTTTGGGATGTATGTTCATCTTGCATAGGTGTGAAAGGAAGAATTTAATTTTTTTGCTGTGTTTTTTAGGACAAGACTGCAAACGTGTAGTTTATAAACTGTAATTAAAAAGCCTGGTGCATCTTTAAGTGCAAACAAGCTGGTGATTACTGATGAGTTTTTTAAACCTAATAATTTAAATAACTTTCATAATATTTTTAAGGACATCTATTTTAGCAATGTGGACTTTTAGCAGTAGTAATTTTTCTATTGAAAAGTCCTTAAGGGCACATATGTACCTTTTTTTCTCTATTGAAAGAGACTGTTGTGATAGGCTCTTGTTTTTATATGAATTGTTTTATACTGTACTGGATCTAGCCTTCCTCAAAAAGTATATATAGTTCTTCTCTTTGCCACTCACATCTGTGGAAAATGTCTTGAATACTCATCTAGAGAAGCTAGCGCCATGACAATGTGGTGAAATCTGTAACTGACCAATTACAGAGAAATTGCCCATCAGTCTATGGTTAGGTTGGCTTAATAAAGGGCACGATGATATAGAGATTTTATTTCTTAATTTTCTACACAAGTAAAAGAATATTTTTAAAAAATAAGTATTGCCTTAAAGCAGTGACACAGTACAGAGACGTAGTCCAGAACTTATTTTTAACATCTCTTCAGTGCCTGTAGCGTTGCACACAAACAACATAATTTTCAGTTTGCACTGAGAGTGCTATAGGTATGTAGAACAGGTTTTCCTGAACTTATGTTTGAAGTTCGCCTGACTTTGACTGAACAATGCTATCTACCTTCAAATGTTCTCTTGGACCCTGTTAGAGTCAGCTGCAACCAGAACATAAAGATGTCGCACATGGACTGAAACCCACGACTCATCTTAGAATTGGTTACTTCCAAGCAGTAACTTCCTGCTTTTTAAAAATGTGAAAGCCTTTTACAATTTTCTGATGAAGTGCAGATGCTGGAATAGTGCTCCCAGTGTATTGAAAATAACTCTTGCATTTCACTGGCCCCTTGCACAGGCTCCTTAAAGTTACCTGCAGCACTAACTCCTCTCCTCAGTTCCCACACCCCTATTGCTGCCCCAGCTGAGCCCCCAAGGTTTCATAAGTGACTTGCATGTGCCCTCTGTATCTTTAAAAGTTTTCATCTTTTATTGTTCGTACTTGTGTGTTAGAGAGAGTGGCTGTAGGAAGGACCACATCCAGGATTCCAGAAGTTTCTCTTGCTGGCATACCAGTTGTTTTTAGGGAGGGAAAATCTTTCCTCTTTCAGGGAATTCAAACTGAGTCAGCATGCAGCCACCAGCATCACAAACCCCAGAAGGTTTCCCCCTGCTGTCCAGCCATATCCCTTAAATACTACATGTATGGTAACCTGATAGTTCTTGTATCTATTTTGAGGACCTGTAAAATGTAGAGCAGTAGTCTGCTTGCTGCAATATAGCAGGGGCAGCATTGACATGATCTGAGTGACAAAGTAGGACAATAATTTTTGGAGCAATATTCTGAGTGGGTATGAGTGGAACAAGATTGCATTTGCTAAGGGCAGAGAAACTGATGCTGCAGCAAATGAAACATGTGATGCTGAGTGTACAGTTGGGAGTTTTAAATGTGTGAAATTCTAGAGATAACAGAAGTAGAGAACAGAATATCTTGAAAGGAGAAGTTTTTTTGAAGAAGATACCGAAAATTTATCCCACTTGAGGGTGAAGTAGGAAATAGGCAATGGTATGATCTTGTATTGAAGCGAGCAAACAGGGTACAGCAGTATATATGGAGAAGGAGTGGTGTTTTGAGAAGATCAAGTCTGTTGAACGTTTTTGGGAAAGTGGTGGATTTAGAGAAGAGCTGAAGTGGGTCAGCAAGGAAATGACAAATATGTAATTTAGGAGGTTAGGAAGAACGTGATTCAATTAACATAGAAATTAAAGCTAAGACAAGAGAAGAAGAGTATATAGAAACAAGAACTGAAAAGGGAGCTGATAGACTGAGGAATCAGTAACATATGATTGAACAAACTGATTGAAGCCAAATTAAATGTGGCCAACTCCATTTCCTTGATGAACCATCAGATAATTTAATAAAAATATATTTAAACCTGTAATCATCTCTAAGTGACAGTCAGAGTTATACTTTAAAAATGTTAAAACCAGAAATTTGTTATAAATAGATATATTTAGTACATCCTCTTATGAAGGCTACATCTGGAATAGCACTACTAGAATCACTTTGTATACTGTATGATCTCCACTTCTGAGTGCCCAGTAATTTTACAGTTCTATTAAATGAAATACGTAGTATTAGATGATATGTGTCAGAATTGGAATAGGTAAATGCTGCTTGTGAACTGGTGTACTTACTAATTGTGATAAGCAGTTCAGGTAATAAATGACATTGTAATAGCTAATATGGTATTAATAGTGAAAATTCCTAAAGAATTACAAGTGGAAGAAAAAGTAATAAATGAGGAAAACTAGACAAAAAGACAATAACACTCGCTTTACAAACCTATAATAATGATAAATGCTGAGTCTCAAGCCAAGTAGATTTGTGTTAGAAATGTTTATGATGGACCAATTTTGTACAACATCTTAGAATATCCTGAGTCAGAAGGGACCCACATGGATCATCAGAGGCCAACTCATTTGTTCCCTGAACATCACAATATCACGAGTGTGGGTTTTCTAATTAAAATGTTAGTGTTTTGGTATTTAGGACTTAATCTTTTCTTTTACAAGGCAAAGAGATCGAGATGCTGAGAAAGGGAAGAATAGCACTCAGATGTAATTACTCAAGAAAATTAATTTAAATTGTGTAGGAGGTAATCATTGAGTCATCACTGGCTTGTTCTGATAAAGATGTTGGTTCTGTGCATAAATACCACTTTTAGTTTTTTTGCACTTACTTTTGCTATATTAAATACAAGCCTTTGAATACATCCAGAAATATTATACTATCTGTAGTAAAAAAATTAGAATTATTTTTCTTTATTTGTTACCTTTAAGTGTTTATTCCCTAATCACCAGTATGATCAGTAGAGACTTACTTTAAATTCATTATCAGAAATTAGATGAGTAAACTGAAGAAGCCATATGTTTTCCTCAATCCTTCAGAAATATACACTGTTATTAAAATAATAAAAAATAAGAGAGACCAACACAATGAACAACCCACAAATGCTACCTAAAAACAGTAAAGGAATATGTGTAGAGTTTTAGTCTGCTAAAGATGGTATTTTAGAGTTGGTGAAATGGTGAAAATACCAGTGATGTTTCTTAGTTGTAGCAGTTACCTTTCTTTCACCAGAGTAGTACTGCATATAAAAGTAACCAGAGATCTTTCAGGATAAAAATTGTTTCAGAACCCTTTGTTTAAGAAGCTTAAATATAGTAAAAATTATATTAAAAAATTGATAGCATTCTCCTTCTTTGGGTTGTATTTTGTAGGAGATGGCTTTAGGCCTCAGTCTGAAGCAGCTCGCATTTAATATGCTGCAGGAATCAAATATCTTACCAGTAGTGGTGATGATATTCCATCAGACCCTTTCATGTGATTTTATCTGAAACAGACAATGTATTTGATGTTCTTGTATTCAAAATTCTAGCCTCTGCAATGTACCCAATCTCAGGGTATCCAAAGAACAAAGAAGAAGTTATATTTCCTTTACTTCTCTGTCTGAATGTCAGTAATATTTGTTCTTAGTAAATTCACACATTAAAACATTTCAACAATTTGAATTAAGTACAGAGTAGGCTAACAGAGCTTATTGTTGTTTTCCTTGGTTGCTATTATATATATTATGCATTTAACTGACAAAAGTATTTACTGAAAACCTTTTTGGTTTTCCTCTGAGTTTATGAGACACTGTTTCTTTGTTATCACTTTTTTTCTTGCTAGTCACAGTGTTTTCAGCTTGTTTTTTGATTGTTTTTAAAGTTAATTCCATGAATTTTCATTGATTTAATTTCAAAAATTCACTCACAGCTTATACTGGGTGTAGCCTGCAATATATCATTCAGTAGTCGTTTGGTTTACGTAAAACATTTATTTATGTATTAATTACTAATAATGCAGAGATTATTGCCCATGAATAGAAAATGCGGAGTAATTTGTGGATAGCACCAAGGTTAGGTTAAAGCTCAAGTAGCAACAAGTTTCATATAATTATCTTTTTTTTTTTATTTCTTTTCTGATCCATTGAATATTCACCAAGGGAGTGATAATTTTAACAATGTGATATGTAGCTGGATGTGATAATTTTAACAATGTGATATGTAGTTGGATGTTAGCCAAATTAGTTTAGCTCTGGGTATTGAATGCAAGTGACATACAAGGACAACGCTAATATATTCACTATGAAATTGATAATCTGGGTAAATGTGAAAAGTAGTAGTAAGCCTGAATGTATGCCTTAATTATAACTCTCTTGATATTGTCTTAGAATTTTGATGCTTTTGGATGAACTTTTCAAATAAACAAATGCGTGACTGATCTTATTAGAGCTGCCTAATGAATCTGCTGTATACTATGAAATTCTTGCCAAGACATTTAGAAATGCAATTAACTAATGGAAAGATGTAATGACAGAAGTTATTTTGCAGAAAAAGAATATATTTGTTTTATTCAAATTTTTTCTTAAAGGCATTGGTGAAAACAGGTTTTCTTAAAGATGTTTTACTTGATATATTGTTGGAGGACAATAAAACATCTGCACCACACTTAAAGTAATAGTGAAGGAATAATTCCCCTACTTATTACTAACATGCAAGTCTGTGGTTTCAAATGCTCTAACATATTGCTGTATTTCAATTGCATTTCAAAAATTAATCAAGTGTCATTTGCTTGTCTGTGGATTGTTAAGGTATAACCCCAGTAGGTCTAAAATTCTCTTTGGAAAAGGCAGCATTTAAATGTATTTCTATTTCCTTTTAAGGAAGTCTGCATCAGGACTGATATGATTTATTTTTGTCAAATTTTATCTTGAAGGCCGCCTTTCAGTTTCTGAATGCAAAGGTAAACATCCTAAGAAAAAACAATCCCTGTAACTTAATCTTTAAAATTCATGAGTTGGTTGATTAAATTTCAAATCTTGAGCTGCCTTTGAAGACAAGACTATAGGTTATAGTTCAATAGCTATTTACAGTTTTTCGTGTTATAGTCATTAGGATTTCAAATGAGAACTACAGGCTTGGTTTTGCTTAGCTTAATGAGTGGAAGTTTTTCCAACATTTATTTCTATGGGAGCTAAACCAAGTACTGTAACTTACTTTGTGTTAGCTTGCTCTGTCCTAGAAAAGAATACCAACTTACTTTAATTTTTTTTTGTAGAAGCAAGCAAATTGTTCTTGATATTTAGCATTAACAGTAAAAAGCTGCTTATTTGGAATTGATTAGCCAAAGGTCATCTAGGCAAGGAATCTCTGTAATTTTGACTGTTTGACTTTTGGATTTTCTTAAGAGCAGCTAATTTCTCAGGAATAGAGGCAAAATTCCTATTGTCATTCTTCTTGACTCCTTTATAATTAACAAAACAGAAGACGTTAACTTGTCTTTGTATTACTGTTAATTATGTTTGTCTGAGCAGTCTGGTGATTTCGTATGCTGTTGAAAATATTTTCAAGTTGAAAATTCAATTTTGAATATTTTCAGTACTACAAAATCATTTTTTGGTGTCTGTTGGTTTCTAGTGTGTCCTTTTGTTTCCCATTCTACCTAACAGAATACCTGTACCTCACCGTACCTCAAAATTAGAAAAAAGCTAATTTGAATGTAGGTTCTCAGTAAATAGCATCTTTGCAAAAAGGAAAAAGTATAGACAGTTGCTGGTGTGTGGAGAAAAAGAAATATACTTACTGCAGTGAAAGTAAGGAAACAAAAATTACTTTGAAAAAGAAAAAAAAATCATCAAAAGCCTTGTAATAAGCCTAAATGAGAAAGAAGAGGTAATACAGCTTCTCTTGAGATAAAATTTCATCCTTTCCCTTTAAAGACTTACTTGGTTATAATTCAATATTTTCCTCTCTCCAGAGTAGGAATGGGTTGGTGTGCTGGTACTCAGGTTCCATGCTTGCTTTGGGCATCACATAGGTGATTCCCAGAAAAACAATTGGCAGGACAGGATAATTGCTGCTGTCTGGAGTCCAAGGGGAACGGGCTAGGCAGATAATTTGTTCTTGAATATGGAGATCATTCCTCAGCCTTAGATGTCAGTGGCTCTCTTTACGTGATTATACCTTTTTTGGAAGAGACACAGAGTTATAAGCACTTGCAGAGTTGAACACATTGTGAAAAGTGTACTTGGTCTATAATACCTAGCAAGTCACTTTGACAAGTGAGCTTCTATGTAAAAAGTGATTAATTGCAGACATCTCTGAAATTTCCATTTCAATGACACATACATTTTTTAATGAGGTGATTACTTTCTTTAAGTATTTAAATGTAGCTTGATAGCCTGTATTTTACAAAAACTTGAAAAAAACTGTCAAAAAAATCCAATGTGAAGTTACTTGTGTAAACAATAGGCTTATGAAGTAAGATTGTATAGATGTTATCTGTCAAATCTGTTTGTTCCTGCAGGATTTTACTTCAGCAAGTACTATTCAAAGTGAGAAAATGTATTTAGAAGTGTCTCATTGCCTTGTGTAATCTGCTAAATCACCTGTGGCCACACTGGCCATATAGTGCTACAGTAAATACTGTAAAAATATCCCCACTCCCACTTTTAAGGGCAGATGGAACCTAATCTGAATGTCTACTCAAGTTAGAGAATACATGAGTTGCTCTTCCTCTCTGAAAAAAGTAAGCTGAAATGGAACTACTTTGGAACTGTGAGAGTGAGATTCTAGAGACTTGCATTAATTACAGAGAAGAAAAAAGGCGCATAACCACTTCCCAACTGTGGCCTGCAATCAGAGTCCTTTTAAGGTTTAATGAAGCAGAGTACTTGAAAATAGCAGGAATGTAGCTGGGGGAGTGAGTGGGTTGGTGATCTGAGACAGAGTGTTGTTAAGCTCTACCCATATGATGATGAACTCAGAGGCATTGATGCAGGAGGCTATCAGGACCCATTCCTTCCCCTGCTGTTACCATAATTATCATGCCCTGTGATGGCCATATAGGAAAGTGCACTTGGTACATAACAGGGTCTTGTTTCTACTAAGTTGTTCACTTTTAACTTTGCTCACCAACTAGAGTAAACCAAACCTCAGAATTACTTAAACTGATTTAACCAAAGACTGTGTTTGTCTGAGAGTAATCAGAAAGTTACAAGGATTTGAGTTCTAGCAATTAAAAAAATTACTTTCACTCTACCGTAGTTGCTGTTCTCAGCATTAATGAAAGACAAAACAAAACACTAATGCTCAAAACAAAACACAAACACACCCCCCCCCCCCCCCCGCAATCTTTGTTACTAGTTTTGAGAATGCTGTTAGCTACTGATTTCCAGCCTAAGCTTGTAAATTCTCCCTGACTTCATAAACTGACTTCAGTTGTAATTGTCTAGCCATACCATTGCCAGTTTCTGCAAGATAAAACTATTTCTGTCCTTCAGGCCTTCTGTTCATCATCCATCCATTCCATCCCACAGTTTAGTGAAGCTTAGTCTCCTGCTCACTGACAGGCTAGATTTTAGCATGTGGTTGCTCATTGCCCCGAAGAGATGTCAAAACCTGTGAAAAGTCCTCTTTTCTGCTCAAAGTAGCAATTTTCTTTCTTGCCCTGAGCTGCTCATCTAGATTTTGGAATGATCTTACAGAGGCAATTGTTTTACGCAACACATGGAAGCTTTCACTTTTTTGCCATCCTCGAGGCATGGCAAAAGAGAAGAATCAAGAACATACATGGAAATGAACTAGATCTTTGTTAAACTGTTTTTAACTCATCTACATTTGGGAATTTGCATTTGTTTAATTAAAGTAATTAAAAATTTATTTCAGTTATGTTGAAGCCACTTTGTCATTGCTAATCAGGTCCTTGTAGCACTTTAGAGCTGTATGAATTAAGACAAAGGCATTCTGGCTTAGTGGGTGACCTGACAGCATAAAGCTGAAACTGCAAACCCTCAGGGAGTAACGGGAACAGGAAAGAACAGAAGGGGCACAGGGAGCAGTGGACAGTTGGGTGGCAGGGCAGTCCCTCAGACCTTGGGGACAGGCCTGCAAGCCCTCCAAAAAATATTTTGTGTTACAAGTGCTCATTTTAAAAGGGTTTGTAAGGCCCTGCTCTGTCCCCTCAAAGGAATATATAAATTTGTTGTATGGGAATATGTAGTGCTGCAACCTGGAGGAGCTGTGGACTCTGTCTGGGATAGAGTGGCCTTACAGAGACATCGGGATATCCAGGGAGCAAGGCAGTAACCTACTGCCAGATTTGCCACCTGGGACAGGGTAATCCTGGTATTTGTACAAATTGTATAAATTGTGAAATTTGTACAAACAAGAAGCTGGAGAAGAGCGCACAGAAAGAGATCTGTGGGTCCTGGTGGATGGCACGTTGAACATGAGTCAGCAGTGCCCTGGCAGCCAGGAGGGACACCCCTGTCCTGGGGTGCATCAGGCACAGCATCGCCAGCCGGGCAAGGGAGGGGATTGTCCCGCTCTGCTCTGCACTGGGGCGGCCTCACCTTGAGCCCTGTGTGCAGTTTTGGGTGCCACAATATAAGAAAGATATAAAGCTGTTAGAGAGTGTCCAAAGGAGGGCCATAAGGAAGGTGAAGGGCCTTGAGGGGAAGCCATATGAGGAATGGCTGAGGTCACTTGTTCTTTTCAGACTGGAGAAGGGGAGGCTGAGGGGAGACCTCATTGCAGTTACAACTTCCTCAAGATGGGCAGCAGAAGGGCTGGTGCTGTCCTCTCTGTTGACCTGTGATAGGACAAAACAAAATGGAATGAAGTTGTGTCAGGGGAAGTCCAGATTGAACGTTAGGAAAAGGTTCTCCACCCAAAGGGTGGTTGGGCACTGGAACAGGCTCCCCAAGGAAGTGGTCATAGCACCAAGCCTGACAGAGTTCAAGGAGCATCAGGGCAGCACTCTTAGTCGTATAACTTAGTTTTAGATACTCCTGTGAGGAGCAGGGATTTGGACTAGATGATCCTTATGGGTCCCTTCCAACTTGAGATTCTATGAAAAGCAGTGTGGGACAAGGCCAGAGATGTGGTTGGGGCAGCTGAGTGTCCAGCCTGCCAGGCAAGTCTTCAGGGGTGAAGTAGGTATAAGGTCAAGCCAGGGAGTCAAATTTGTGGGTCAGGACTAACAACATCCTATAAGAAAATAATGTATTTGTCTGTGAAGTGTTACAAGAAGGTTCTATACCATTTCCTGAGGGCAAAGGCAATGATATCTCTGGCTAATTGGAGATCTAATAATTATCTCATCCTTGTTTTGCTGTTGAATGCACAAATTCACAGATCATGACAATTAACCAAGTGCAAGATTGAGTGATATAAGCTCCTACAAATTGTGTATAGCTCACCGTTAGGGGTCCTTCAGAGAGATACTAGTTGACAAAATAAATTTTTTTCTATATACCCTATGGCTTTTGGACCCACTTTAAACTAAGTAGAAAAGGGATTCTTAACCTAGAAAATAACAAGGCCCTGAGGCATCTTAAGTTGGGCGTCTAGTACCACTGCTCATTTTACAAAATTTCACTTGAACTATGATAGTACTTTCTAATTTTTGTATGATTATTAACTGATCACTCGAGTAGAGGGCTGCATTTCCACACATGATAAAAACCATTAAATACACAGTGCACATTAGTGTTTATATGGCTAATTTTCTTTCCAAAATTTATTATGCATTTAAGGGCTTGTTATATTCAAATGGAGAAGGTTTTTCTAATTTCATTCGTACATTTTCTGCTCCAGTACATGAGTGATGAAATTGTTATTCAACAGTTGAGGAGAAGACTGCATCTGTCTCATTAAGATACTTAGAGTGTAAAATTTTTCTGGAATGTATGCAGTCTCATTGAACTGCTGCAAGCAATATACAGCTCATTCACAAATGAACTTACTGTTAAAAATTCTAGTTTACACAAGTTTTTATTCCCTCTTTTCGCCTTATCTCCAAAACCAATGTCTTGATGTCATTATATTTTTAAGAAAAGAAATAATACATTTTTTTTCAGAATATGATTAGGAGCTATTACTGTAGCTTACGAAATTGTTCTTGAGGGAACACTGTACTGTTAAATGTAACCCATAAACTTTCTACTTTTTTATATTTAGAGGTTTTTTGAAGGTAGGTTGTGATTTGCTGTAAGATCTGAATTACTTTTTTTACCTTATTGCAACTCTATTGACTTTTGCAAACACTGGACTGTAGATCATCTAGCCAAAGCTGAGAATGTGTTTAAAAAACTAAATGTGATCTGAGATCTGGCAACCAAGAATGTTGCAGAAATTTACTTACTGAACCAACTGTCAGCTGGATGGACCAGAACTCAGCTGTTAGGGGTCTAAAAACTGTTTTTATTAATCTCCTTTCATGTGACTGTTCAAATGAGTCAAATGATAGCTTTTACTTTATGCTTTTTTACTTTATTGTTTATTTGGGTCATGTGCTGTTAGTCAGGCTTCCTGTTAGTCTATCTTACATTTTAAAAATTTTCTACTTAGATGTCTACGTTCTTAGTTCAAACAAGTTAACCCTTTCAATGCACCAGAACATGAAAGTCAATAAGAGAGAAATCTGTTACTTATTCCTCAATTTCCCACTCTCACTAACACAGAAGTTACAACATTTTTTTAGGTTACACTGTGATTTTCTTTTGCACTTTTTTTTCTTTCCTTTTTTTTTTTAAATGAGGTTTTCCTTTGGCTCCATTTCTTCTACTTCACCCCAGGTTTGTGCCAGCTCATGTAAACTAGTGGAGCACAAGTGGGGACAAAGTTTAAAGAAATGAAGATGAATGGCTACTGGAAATGATGTGAGGGGACTGCAAGGTTGATTTTCCCCTGTTTAATTGTTTTCGAACAGGCAGCAGTAAATTATTCATAAAGTAGTGATGGTGGCAGCAGAGTAAGTTTATAAAAGAAAAAAGATCTTGCATCTCTCTTTGAATTGGCTAATGACTCTCAGGATGTAAAATAGTTTTAAATGTTTCTCATCTGTGTCTTGAGAGAGATAAGCTCTTCTAAAATTATACAGAGTTTGTCATGCATAAAGATGGGCATTGGAAGTTTTTCTATTTGACCCTATTCTGTACATCAAACCTAATTTTGAGAAAAAATTTAAAGGATGTTGGACAACTTCAAATGTGAAAATATTATTAACACTCAGAGGATAACTGTGATTAACCAGTGAGAAAAAAATGCAATAGAAAATGACCATTTATTAGAATCTTCAAATGAAAGTAGGATGCCAAGTTGTGTGTTAATCAATCACAAATTATTAGGCTCAATATCAAGTTAGATGAGTGAAAGCTCATGACCTGGAATCTCAGGCCTACATGTACATTATCAACATAGTTTCATGGCAGCTACCCATGTTTTCCTCTTTAGCACCTCACAGACAAATAATAATTTGATCCTTCTTTTACTGGAAGTTAGAGTGACTTTGTCTTATAGTTGGTGCTGACTAGTAGCAATGATAAGGGTAACTGCCATCAACCAGATAACATATAATGATATTGGGGAGGTATTTCAACTATTTCTCTTATGTGTAATTCCCCATACTTTCTTTATGAAACAAAAGTATAATAAAGAAAGTTCAAACAAATATTTATCCTTTCAGTGGTTGCATTGACTGGACTGACCACCTGTGAGTGTTGCCCTTTGTGGAAACACGTGCATTTGTACCAGGCAGGACAGAATTCCCCACTCCTGTGAATGAATTGGCTTGTCTCTGGGGGGAAGTTAGGGATCAGGGGCATTTGCTCCTTACTACATTCAAAGAGTTAATACTGCCTCATCCTAGCAAAGACACGCTTGTGAACATCTAATGGAAGAACAGCTTTCATTTTTTTCCTCCTCCAAGATGATAAACAGGCAGGAATTTGAGGGATTCCCATTATGTTTTAAATGACAGATGTGTACCACAAACGTCCTTGTCTGCTGAGCACTCCTTGCCTGTCACTAGTTGTTTTGCTGCTGGCAACTCATCTTGACGACTTGAACTGATCACAAAGCAGAGAAATATCTTATGTTCCAAATGTGACAAATATTTATTAATAACATTTTGATTATGTTCCAATTAATCATTTTTAAAGATTAGGTCCCTTGCATACTGTCTGCACACCAAACTTGAATAGCATAGATGAGTGCACTGGTAGCTTTTTATCAGACACCATAAATCATGAATGTCAGTCACTTAGTGCTTTGAATGTACAGAGTTACATAAGTAGTAAGTCTTGGTATTGCTATTCAGTTAAAAAGAAACTTAATCTGATCCTACTGTTTCTGAATTATATAAATCCTTTAAAAAAATCTCATAGATGCCTTTTGACACTCTTGCACAGCTTCTTTCAGAGAAGTAAGGTTATACTTCTACCATTATTGCTCCGACAGCCTTACTATTATCCTACTTTCTAAACATATTGCCAGCTTGAGTTTTAAGGAACTGTGTTAGTAACCATTTCTGTAATGATGCGTCATTTGAAGCACATATGCAAAAGCTATCTTTAGATTTTGAGCCAGAAGTATACAGCTAGTGTCTCAAAACACTACATCATACAGATTAAATACATTCCAATTTATATTTTATGTTTTTGACTGCAACAAATACCTATCAGGAACATATAGTAGAATAACCTTTGGAGAATCAAAATTATAAGGTTAGGCTGTTCTAAATAATTAATTTTCTGATACAGTAGGCACGAGTGTTGAAATGAACTGTATGATTTCCCAGTTTTTACTCTTAATATTTGGCTGTTCATAACCCAAATAATTTGTATTGTTGTTCTTGCTTTCTTACAATAAGGATGTGAAAGAGCTTCTCTCAGACCCAGATGCATTAAAGTCTGTGTTTCAAACCTGTTGTGGATATACACCTTTAATGAAAATATAAAGGCTTAAAATTAGAATGGCAAAGGCAATAATGCCAAGTTTTAATCAGCTGAATTAACCTTTTGTGTCTCCAATTGATATTCTCTGTCAACAGAGACAGTTAACACATTTAAGAATTTGTCAAGAATTTCTGAAATATATAGAATAATGTGTAAACTACATATTTAAAATATTCAGCAGTAGAGCCAGTAGAATTTCTGAAAAGTTTTGTTAATCCCACGCTGTATCTTGCATTTTTTCCTCCCAAGTTTTCATTCTGCTAATACTGCCAATACTTCCAGTCACTAAAAAGTAAAGAATTATTCTTCCATACCAGGTTCTGATGAAAGCTTGTGTCATTAGTCCTTCTGGCTTGCATTTTACTTTGCTATCTTTATGACTGTTTTCTATGAGAGGACTTTCTCCTTTTTTTTTTCTATGAAACTTTCAGAAATAAGATGCTTTCTTTAAAATAAACTAAACCAATGGATCAATGGGTTAAAAGAAACTTAAGACTGGGACAAAACTTTGAATTTTAGTAAAACTGGACTTCCCCTCGATCTTCATGGAACCAGTTTAAAAAGGTGAAGATACAAAAATTATAAATAATTTGTTTGAACTTTAGTCCCATGGATAGGGGGTGAAGAGGAATTAGTCTTCAGAATGTGAAAAAAGTGTCTGCAAAATTTAGTCCATTCTTTCCCCCTCCTTGCTTGTCTCTTCTGCTAGACTCTCCCTTATCTAGCAACATTCTGAGCAGCATATCACTTCCTTGGAGAAAATGGTGACAGGGACCTTCTGTGGGAAACTGTCTCATAGGATTGGGTTTGACAGGCTGGATGGGGCTAGGATGGGTTTGCTGCTGCCTGAGAGCGAAGAATTCATTTTGGGTGGAATAACCAGAGCGGACTGCAGCGTGGGAAGAGCTGGGAAGCAGGTGTGCAGACCAAACCCCGAGGCTGTGTGCACAGTTGGGGCAGAGAAGGAGCAGATTGGCCTTCATGGCAAAGGGGAGCACTATCAGAAAAGCTTGTAAACTGCTATAAGGGAAAAAAAGCACATAAGTAAAAATGCTTTACTCATTTATGCTGTTCACTGTTGATGACACTTCTTATTTATTTAATATTCCTTTCTTAATATTTTAAATAAGTGTATTTGCTGTCATACAAAAGAAGAAATGTCTTACAGCTCAGAATCCTAAAAATCTCATGGCAAAAACCAACATGGGGTACTGTTTTATTCTTAACAAACTCTTCAAAGTTCTTTATGCCTGCTCAAGTGATCAAAGTCACTTAAAACAATCTCCATAGTTAATGTGCAGCATCCCTTCTTCTTTCTGTGGAAGCACATAAGTAGAGGATAATGCAATTAGTACCAAATGGAGCAGAATGCTCGATGACCTGCTGACACAGAAGATCAGGTTTTGAGACAGAATATCATGGAGAAAAATGCTCCCTATTAAATTTGCCATTGCCTCTCTTTGCTAAGTCCTCATAAGCAGGTCATAAATTATATTACTACAAGGATTTCTGTCACAGCAGCCAATCTGTGGTTAATTCAGCCTGATGTCATCTGCAGGGTGGACACCTGCAGTTAGTGGTGGGCATTTTCCCCCAAATGCTATCTAAGCTAAAACTGAAAGATGTGAGCAAACAATCCAACTCTACGTTGGATTGCGAGAGGTTTTACCTGTGTCCAATAATCTTATCTGTTAATTAATCTGTTCTTTTTCTTAAGCATGTCTTGTAACTTCTGCAAATGACCTTTTGTAACTGTGGTTTTGTTTTGCTAATGTTGGTTCTCACTTTTTTTTCTGTATTCTATTACAAAAAAAATTATGAAGTTTTCAGCTATATAAATCAGTTATCCTTAGCAGCACTCTCTATTTCTGAAATATTATTTTATGATATAACTGTATAAAAGTTCCTATGAACTTAACATTGCACACTCTGACAATAATTTATATATTCATGTGCTTACTTAGAACATAGAGATGTTTAGTAGTCTATCCTATGGACAGGTTTTTTGAATGATCATGAATAGAGATACAAAATTTTTTCTTAGTTAAACCTCCATCTTTACATTTTACTAGTTGGAAGATAATTCATTTTCATGTTCTTTGTCATAAACATGGAAAAAAGTATTTGTATAGCATGCAGCACTATTAAAAAAAAAAAAAAAAGATAATTCTGAAGTCAGGACTTCTATTGGCCTCTGTAGTGAACTTTGAATTGTTGACTTGTTTGGTTTTCTGTGAATTTATGTTGACATGTCTCTATTCTTAAACTATATTTTACTAAGAAAGTATATTACAGCTATATAAAAAGTATACATTATATTGTCATTGGTCTTTCCTCTACTGCACCATTAATACTTGCTTTCCTGTGTTATTTGAAAAACAAAATCTGCTACAGATACTTATAAGGTAGATGAAACAATATTTTTAAGCAGTTTATCTTTAATCATTTAACCTTGAGATGGCTAGACTAAGCTGATGTCTGTCTTCTTTTGTAGTCATCGAGGAGAGAGATACTCCTCCAAAGACTGATTCATCCCACTTTAATTGTTACTTTCTGTGCACTGACTATAACAGACTTAACTCATCTGAAAGGCTTAGTTTCTTGACTGTAGCTGAGATTAAATTTGAGAAAATACATCCAGCTACTTACAATTATCAAGAAAGAGATTTTCACAACAGGTGCTTGAAACAGCATTAGAAAAATTTAAAAAGCAATGTGCCGATGGAGTTTAGGTGATTTCAAAATAGACAAAAACTTCGGCTTCTTCAGAGTCATAACTTTTTTTTGCTAAATATTATGTTAAGCCTATCTGACATGCTAAAATTGGTCTCCATGAGAGACAATATGAGAACCAGACTTGTTAACATTTAAATTTCTTTCGAGATAATGTTGTGGTTCCTAGGTTACTGATGTTTTTAATACCTAAAAATGCATCTAGTACTTTTTTTAATAGCTGTGGTGGTGTTCTATAACTAGAGAAGTTTTCTGGCACCCTATCAGAAAGGAATAATGATTGAAATTGCTGCACAATGTGTGTGTGTGGTGTGTAGATACAATGGCCATTTTAGGGTGAGCAACTGATTACTTAATTTTGTATGCTTGAAAGAGTTGCCATTGAACACAGGTCTAATCCCAGAATTGAAGAAAGTGTATCTTACAGGATGTATGATAATTTTTTGGATCATTCTAATAGATAATGTGTAGATTAATTAGGTTATTTCTATCTAATATCCCATATGGCAATGTAAGAATTATTTTCAAGCATTTGATAACATTTTGCAGTTTTCTGTGTCTTTCCCTCTGTTGTCTGTTGCAACAGAAGTAAGTAATATTTTATTTCCATTACAGAGTAGAATATTTGGCCAGCTATGGTAAAGATGAAATTTGGTTCCCACACAACAGCATAGTGGTTAGTGAAACAGTGCATATATTACTGTTGTTGACTTAAGCATAGAAACCCAGGTATTCTCATTCCTAGATGATGCTAACTTCCTATTCAGTAGATAAATATTTCTATGTATGCTTCCAAAGTCAAAGGTTAAGTTAGAGTTTTTCAACCCTTTTGAGAAAGGTGAAGATAAGGTGAAATGGCCGGTTAAAACAGCAAGTAATTAATTGAGTCTCTCAGTTAACAGGAAGAAGGTCAAGTGCACATAACTATTGTGATTACACAGTCTGCATTACAAGCAGCTGAGTCATTTAGCCTGAAAGTGGTTAGATTGGAAGGCTGAGAAACAATTAAATGTGATTTTACTTCAAAGTAGTAGCTGTACTTCCAAGTTGCTATAGTATTTTGAGTTTTTTTTCAGAGTCCCTTGTCATGTTGTTTTGCAGTACCAGTTAGTTTTATTGCTGTGAAACATTTTATTTGGAGTTTTCAATTGTCCACTTTTTTTTTCTTGCTTTACTGCAGCTAACTGGCTGTAATTTAAAAATGGTAATTTCTAATAGAGATGTATTTTTTTATTATTATTTTTGACTTTGTCTTGTGTATAATTCTGAAAGTTTTTCAGATACACAGTTTTGATTGCCTGATCCAAAGTGTAGAAAATATTGCTTAATTTTGTCATGTAGGAATTGTACATCTAGTTAATACTGGGGAGAATCCACAGTTATCTGCTGATGAAGGTCAAATTATTTGAGATAGCCTTACAACATCTATGAAAAACTCTGAAAATCTGATGCTGCTGCTGTCTCATCATACAGTGAGGTTGCAATTATATAGCAAGCTGTAGATATATCAGGGGAAACTCAGTTGTTTTGAAATTATGCAGACCTTTATTAATTTCCCTTGAACTCCATCCTTAGTGTAGGAGATCTCTGCTAAATAGTGTCTGGTACCAGGAGATACATTATGGATGTTTATTTATATGGAAGCTACTTTTTCGCTTTAGAGAGTTCCTGCTCTGCTTGAAAGCTCAAGGCTAAATCAGAATGTAGAGAGAAGGAAAGGAATGGAAGCCCATTAGAAAGGGGAAGGAGCAAGAGGCATGCAAGAATCATAGAATCATTAGGGTTGGAAAAGACCTCCAAGATCATTCAGTCCAACCCCTGATGGAACACCACTTTACTCACTAGGCCATAGCATTAAGTGCCGCATCCACTCATTTCCTGAACACTTCTAAGAAAAGCAGAGCTTGAGAGAATTGTTTACTACTTGTATGACTCCTTTTCTGAGGCTTCATGCAGATGTTATGTTCAGATTGTTACTTTTGTTTAGAGGTTGCTCAGAATTCACCAAGAAATTTCAAGGAAGCGTTGCTCTAGGTTATACACAAACAGTTTGAAATGTAAGAAAAATAAAACACTACCTTTCCAACAGTGCATGCTTGGAATCTATAATTATTACAAAACACTACTTCCAGTAAAAACAAAATTGTTTGTTGACAGTGAATTATTTTGCTTTTTAACAGAAGTTTGACTAAGAAATGTTAATGTAGTATGGAGTTAGGAATTACAGGATGTTACTAGAAGCAGGTTTTCTCATGTTTTTAATTATATCTTTGTACATATTTTGCACAGGAGATGCTGAGCAAGTCAAGCATCACCAGAACTTATGCCTAACCAGTTGGTGCAACGACTGTCTTTATGTACTTATTTTGTAAATTATGGGTGAAAAGTGGTTAATATTCAAAATGGTTCACTAAATTAGTATTTATTTAGACCAGGGCCTGCTTCCTCAAATTTAGGCCAAAGGAAATCCAGGACCATTTGAGGAATTGTTTTTGATGCCCTCATTATCTGCTAACATTCTCAAAATTGCATGTAATTTCTGCATGATATTTCTGTTTGAAAAAATTGCTAATTTAATCTATTTCACTTCCTCTAAAGTTATAAAATGGTTTTAGGCCAGAAGGGGGTTCAAACATTGATACTGAAAGGCAAGCACGGGACTCAAACAGTTTTTGTAGTGTGGAATACCATTTGGAAAACAACTCTTTTGAAGAGGCCGAGAGACAAAGGAGAAAATGCAAATGACTTCATGACCTGCAATAAATTTCCAGCATTTAAACAAAGAAAAGTGCCTTAGAAATGTCTTATATGAGCAAAATCATCACATGGTTTATTTCTCATTCTATTAGTAGAAGCTAAAATAAACTTAAAGGTGTTAAATCAGGAATAGGTTTTGTCAAGCAAAGTGTGTTTTATCAGTAAAATTACAAAACAGCTAGATAAACATAATTTTGATACAGGCTATAATATAGGTATTTGGTTTCTTCAAGTATTCTTTTTACTGCCACATTATATTTTGATCAAGAAATTTGCCTTTTATGGAGTTAATGGGGGACATAAGACAGATTATAAACAGGCTCTGTTCAGCTGTGAAGGTGTAGATATGGTTGAAGGCACATCAGTGAACAGTAATATTTCCAGCAGACTGCTGTGTCATCCAAAGGTAGGTGCTGGTTTTGTCAATTGCCTTCATAATCCTTGGCCAAGCGTTCAGGAATGCAGGGATGGACAGAATAGCATGATGTGAATCACATGGTTGGTGTTCACAAACATGCTCTATACAATGTGAAGGGCAAGTAGTGATCTAAACTTTATTTTTTAATTGTTTTAGCAAGCAGTTTACTCAGAGAAGGTTTAATTGTCATTTTTGGTATCTTTTCAACCCCAGCTCCTACGATGAAAAGGGTGAGCTTTTTGCCTGACTATACAAAAATAAATGGAATGAAAAACATGAAAGAAATTTTTGGATTGAGCCAGCAAATAAGGCCATGTTGCTCTACTTAATTGGTTACTAAGCATAGTAATAATCCAAGCTGACTAATACTAGGTTCCCATGTGTGCTAAGAAGAAAATGAAAATGTTGGAGGAATTTGAAAAATGGTAACAAAAAGTGGTCCCAGAACTGGAAAACTGTGTGCTAAGAAGTTTAGGGAATTCTAGCTGATGAATCCAAGAGAAATTTAAGAACTGTTGTGCCCAAATCTTTCTTCATGAAGAAGAAATAAGATGTTGAGGGGTTTTCTGCCTTGGAGGAGAAGGCATGAAATTGAAATTGAACTAGGATAAATTCAATTTTGAATGCAGATGCAATTTCCTAATAGCAAGGATAATTAAACTGTGGAGTAATTTCTCTGGTTGTTAGTCTCATTGCAACTCAGAATGTTGAGACATGATATCATAATGTTCTTTAAAAATGCTTTATAATAGAATTAGGTCCTGCAAGAAAAACACAGAAAAAAATAATCTGTAGGCTACAGCAGATAAATAAAGTGATCAGTATGGTCTCTTCCAGCATCAGAACTTGCATCCATGACAAAATATTTTGTATTTTAAGGTATTAACATCCTGAGTTTTCATACACTTGAATAAGACTAAAGGCTGTAGAAGTGAAAAAGAATTTATGTTTTAAGATTGTCTAATCTTACCAACCACTCAAGGCAGGTTAGACTCTGAATTTGGGTCAGGCTGCCCAGAACTGTGTCCCATTGAGCTCTGAGTACCTCTGTGATTCACAGCCTCTCAGGGCAACCAGCACCACTGGAATTTCCCTTGCTGCAACACTTGTTTGCTAATCTCCTTTGTTGTATACCTTTCTAATAATTCTGAATTCCTAATCAGCAATTAGGATGACAATAGCAATTGAACCCTTTGCCTAATCTCGGATCTGCACAGACCTGATTTCCTTAGCCACTTCTGATACCTTGGTCTTCTGTTACTATTATTTTGGTGTCACTTTTTCCAGTTGTGAATACCTTTCTTGCACTGGTGGGTCCAAACTGAACACAGATATTAAACCTGGTACTGGATACATTTAATGCAGTAATTCTGTACAAGAGGAATTGATAACAGGAATGACAACTAAAGGAAGAATAAAATAAGTACGAACATTTTTTTTCCTTTGCTATTATATTGCATGTTATTTTCCACAATATAGAAATTGTGTCATAACCTGTGATGTAATTAGATGTTCTATTTATTATGAGATTCACTATCTGCATAACGAGGCATGGAATTTAGATGAAAGTTATGGACTGGGAAAAAAGTTAAACAAGCAGATTAACAATACTTTAGTTTAGAAAATGCGTGCATATATTAAGTAAATTTCCATTCTTATACAATATTTAGAATTGGCTATGTTGGATCTGTTCTTTCATAGCTATGGTACTAGGAGGAATGAAAGAATGGATATTGCTACGTGTTTCCTACTGTACAGAGTTTGAGCATCAGCTACTATGCTGGCAAGAGGAAGCAAGGATGAGCAACAGAAAATAAGAATGAGGTAGCTCCAGTGTCTCTCTCTTTCCTCTTCCTCCAGGCATGTTTTTTAGGTAAAGCCACCAAAACCATACTGTGAGGTTCCCAATTCTGTAGGTATATTAATGCCACTTATTCTGGACTCCATTTACATTTTAGTTACTTCTCTAACTGTTTATTGGATCCCCAAATGGGTTGAGAAGGAGATAAACAGCGTATTTTTCATCCTGCATCAATCCTGGAAATTCCCAGAAGTGGAGACTCCAGCTATGCTAGAATTTTTGATGAGACAGGAGCTGTTTTTGGGAAATGAAGAGCTCACTGAGTTAATGGCTTTGGATCACAATGTTGGGCTAAGATCTCAAAAATTCCCCCTCATCCTATTTTATGGAGTTAAGTCCTTTCCAGTATCTGTCATTAACAATATAAATAGATACAGGAATTTTGATTTTGAAGAAGGTGGTCTTCATTATTTCAGTCTGTTTATATAACAACAACACAGAGCTCATTTCTCCAGTTGCCTCCATGTAAATAATGATCAAATCACATAAATCTCAATCTGAAGTAAACTGAGAATAATCTGAAGACAAACTTCCAGGCTGTTGCCTGAACATCTTGCTGCTGTCTCATAAAAAGTGAGGTCATTTTCCAAGAGTAATATGGATACTTATGCATATACATAGATACATACATATAAAATTTGAAAACTTTAGGCACTTTTCCCTACAACTATTTAATAAATGCATATTATTTGTCCTGTTCTAGAAGATGCTGTTAGTATAAAAATTCCAATGATTTTCAACGAGTGAACACAAAATCTTTTCAGGTTGTCTATGATAATGGATGGGTAACATTAAACACATGTAGATCATCAAAGTATCTAATTGAAGTTATCCCTTTGAAATATATTGTCTGCTTTTTCCTGGAGTTCATGGAATCAGGTCTCTTTCTATTGTAGGTACCAAAAAAATCTGAGTGTTTATTCAAGGAAAAAGGTATTATTGTATGTTGCAGCATTTATTTAGTTGGACTGTTCTTCACCTGTTTTGCTGGGACCTTAGGACATTTTCTAAAAGCTTTCTCTCTAGAAAAGCCTGTAGAAACTGAAGCTGAGCATGATTTGCTGTGGACACTCTTGAGAAGAATGTACTTAGAAAATTCAAAGAATGAAAGAATCAAATTACACATACAAAATCAAGAAATGTTATGAAAATTTTTTGTTTGATCAAATGTTAATTAGCTCATGGAGCAATCACTTAAAATTGTGCTGGACAGTATCCATTGGAGTAAATAAATAATCCAAGTGGTTGAAAGGGAAAAGTTTAGGAGTAATATTGACTAAAACACTCAGTTGCTAAATATGGAAAGAGAAAGCTTTCAGGGAATTGTCACCATTTTTATCTGATAATCACTTGCTAAAAAGTGGATTTTTCTCCTGGCTGTGTAATTTTTCCTGTTTTTCCTGGGAAACGTGCTTTGTAGTACTGTGATCCCACACTGTTCTATACAGGGTTGAACATAGAAGACAGAAATTGCCTGTATGTTTTTGTGATTTCAATAACCAGTGAAATCCCAGTGTTATGCTATACAACATTCAGGAAGGCATCAATATCCATCACTTCAGAACCAGTCTCTCTTACCTCCTGTTTGCACACTGGCTCTTGGGAAAAAAACATTCTGCTCAGCTCTTGAAAATCCTTGGTGTAAAAGTGCCCATATTATTGGTCAGTTTGAGCCTGCTAATATGTTTTTTACCAGTCCTTTGCCATTTTAATGATTTATAATCGGAATGTTAGTATGAAGTTTATTTTAAAAATATTCTTGCTTCCAATATTAAAAATCTTACTGATTCATAATAACTATCTGAAAGGAATTCCTTGAAGTTTTTTCGATAAATTTTTTGTTTGGTTTAAATATGTCATTGCTAGCAATAAAGTAACCACTCTTAGAACAGCTACTCATACCTCAAATTCAGAGAGATGCTTTTCCAAGGGCAGTAGAAATTTTTGCACAAGGAAGGAAAATCAGGGGATGGTCAGTAATTGCATTACAATATATATATTATAATCAAGTGGAAATGCCTACTGGGAAGTTTCTGAGAACCTTTGAAAGTAAGGTGTTAAACCAGAACAGAATTTTGAAAGAGCAAACATAAAATTTGTTTTCATTTCGTCTTTAAGACATGCTCATTTCATCACATACATTATGTATTATCATTTCCATTGCTTAAATTTTACATGGAAATATTAAGGCCTGAGCTTAAATGGATTAAAAATTAAATCAATTGGCAGTAAAGTAACTTTTCAAAATATTTTTAATTTATAACAGCTTGTAATAAAGGTATGTTGTCTTTTCATAGACTGTGCTTTGGCTGAGAATAAGACATGGTCAATGCTCAAATGAGTGCTCAATGAAGTAAGTGTTCCTTGCAAGGAGCAGCATCAGAAAGTGTTGTGGATATTTCATATATTTAAATCATATGAGCATCTAAAACTTGATTAATTCCACCCAAATTTGACACATAAAATATTATGAAACCGTGTATTCCTACCTTAAGAAGGAACATGAAATGCAAGGATGAACTGGAATATACAGCTATTCAGGTAAAATTAATGATAAATAAAATATTACTATAAATTATGTAATGATTTGAAAATTCAAGTGATGACTAGGGAATCAAAGTATGGTCTTTATTCATGTTCCATGTTCCTAATTGCTTGTGAAACTTGTTGTTAAACAGGCTTGGTAAACTGTCAAGAGAACTATTTGATATTTTGAAATTCAAAATTAGGCTTCTTGAATTTTATTTCATTACATTGAATAAGAAATTTATTTCAAATATATTGACATGCACACACAAGGAAAAAAACTAAAACCTCAAACTAATTTTAAAATATTTGGAATACTTTTTTGGCCTAATATTAAAAAAAAAAAACCCCAAACAAATAAGTCTGAACCCATTTTTCTTTTTAACTATTGGAACTGGAGGGAACCTCAAATGCCTTTAGTCATGCAGCAGTGTGGGCAAGATTTTCATCCAGACTTAGCTCAGCTTTGCTTTTTAAAGAAGTGTAATCTTACTGTGCTACCATGAGATGAGCTCAAAGATGGTTTCAGCCATGAAAACTGTAATATACACCTCTGTCAGTTCTGTGTCTAGCAGACTGTACTTGGAGTCTTAATAGGGAGAACCCAAGCATCAACAGAAAATAAAAACAGTTTGTTCCTTCCCTGACTTTTCTATGTACAAGCAGCAAATAAAAAGAATTGGTTTTTCAATAACATGAAGACATTTTACTAAGTTTGCATAGTTAAATAATTAAAAGTGAAAAGTAAAAGAAAAGAGGTAAAGTATAAAGAAAAAGAAAATTTACGGTGCATATATGTCTACATTAACCTGTCAAAACTACAGTAGAATAACAATTTTAATAGTCTATCTATTAATCTGCATCCAGGAAGTTGGAATATTCAGGCTGGACATGCAAGTTCATCTTTGCTTTCTCATATTATTATGTAATATATTATCAGAATCTACTCAATAAAAGATACTTATAGGAAAATAAGTGAAAACATGGCAATGCATTCAGAAGCTGAAACTTTCAGAAAATTTTGCAACTTTTTTTTTACACTTCCACAATTCCCTAGGCAAAGTTTACCTAAATTAGTGATAGATATTGATATAACATAGGAAGACCTTTTTTCCCAAAGTAATTGAATGACATAAATGTTTAAGACAATATAATGGGGTATTCAGTTTTAATACATTAATCTATCTGCAAAGGTACCCTTTTCACTGGTGGTGGGATACTTTGCTTTTAATGTTGTGGAGTGTATTTTTCATGATGAAATGGATGTTGATTATTGTGGTGTTTGTAAGCAGGTCATCATCTGCTTTTCAATGATGGTTTGCAATGACAAGGATTGCAGGAGCTTCACTTCAGCATGGAACATAATGACTGATGCTAAATCAAGGAGAACTTGAAATTTTCTAATGACTTTCTTAGTGTCTATTTCTTTCAATTTCTTAAAACAATGGGAATGTTACTGATTGTGTAACCTTATCCCCTGTCTCAGGTCTCCTAGAAATCCTGAACAGAAGATCATTAAACGAGTGATTGCTCTTGAAGGAGACATTATCAAGTAAGTATTTTAAGCCTTAGTCGCAGAGTCTTTATAGGAATACTGCAGCTTTTTAGTATATTTTAAATCAGTATCCTAGACAACGAGTACTTTCTAGCATTTTCTTTCTATTATTAACAAGGATGTCAGCATTGTACCTGTCTCTTTTTTAATGAGAGGAGAAATGCTACACAAAACTACTCACTCTCTCATGAAATGTACATGGGTACAAATAATGCTTGTTTCTGAGAATATCTCTGCACAAATCAAGGCAGGTAATTGTACAGCAGTTTTCAATGAGATTATAGGGCTGTGATTTTTCATTTAGAAACTCCAGCTGCTGTTTCATACTGGAGTGGGCAAGTAAAAGTAGGTTGGTTTTTAGGCTTTTGTTTATTTGTTTGTTTGTTTCAGGATCTTGGTATTATATTATATTATATTATATTATATTATATTATATTATATTATATTATATTATATTATATTATATTTTTGAGACAAAGAACCCTCATAGATTACAGTCTCTTCAATGCAGTGTGTAGGCATCTGTAGGGAATATGGTGGAACTGATTTTGAGTAAATTATTCTATCAGAAAAAAAAAACATTGTAGCAAGAGTAGGCTCTAGAGTACTTCAAGACTTGGTTTACTCTGACAGATAGACCTTCCTGCTGGGGCTGGGTGGAAATAAATTATCACTAGATGTAAATAAAAAGTTTTTGTGGGAACAGTATTATTTTGAAGAAAATGCTTGCTTGAAAAGGTTTCTTTTTCCCAGGTACAGAATCGAATGGGCATAGAGGTGGGAGGGTAAATCCCTAGTTTCCTGTACTGAGGTGTGAATGACTCTGGGAGATCTCAGACAATATGGCAGACTGACTCAATTCATTTAGACAGTGATTCTTGCTCTGGTGTAGTGAATACTTAGGAAGTACTTGACAGCTGCAATTCAAATCAAGGGTTTGAATTTGATCTCAGTGGGCCCTAGTTAACAGCATGGGCACTGTGGAATATATCTATGTCTTTTTTTTTTTTTTCCCCCTCTTGCAGTCAATACACTTTCTGTTTTAGTGAAAAATTCTGAATTATTTCAGTTTGGAAAACCAAAATAAATTGTTACCTGTCTGTTGAAGCAAAATATCTAAAATAACAGGCACAAAGAAGGTAATTTACTGTCCAAAAAATACAGGCATCTACAGCTAAAACTAGCTATCATTTTCTAGAACTAAAGACGGAGGAATAGTGTGTGTACTGTCTTTTATTGACCTGTGTCCTTAAGAAGGTACTTATTTCTTGCTGTAATTGATATTAGTGCTGTAATTCATATAAGTGATAAGAATGTCATTCATGTTTCAGTATTCCTCATTCACTTCTGTGGCAATATCAGAAAGAGATTGCAATATAAGATAACTTCAAGGGTTACTTTATTATTGTATATTTATATGTTCTATATAAAAATTATAATATTTATTTATGTGTTCTATGTTATTAACATATTTGCCTTAATTTTTGAAACTGAATGTAGATTTTGATAAAAAAAGAACATTTAATAACATAAATTCTAGCATTAGGAAATTAACTATGCCGTACATTCAAACTCCTTAAGACTTGGAAGTTTTCATTAACATTTGTTGGTGTTCTTGGCCAAATGGACAAAGGTGTGTGGAGCAAGTGTGTTCAGAATACTGATGAGCCTGCAGGGGAATCACTCATGGACACAGAAGGCTGTAGAATGATCCTCATTTGTCTGTGGTAAACCTGGTTAGATTACTTTATTGATAGAAATACTGATAGAAATATTGATAGAAATCTCAGTAATTCAGACTTTTTTTTTTTTTTGTATTTGAAGATATGATAATTGTCCCAGAATTTTTTGCTGTTTGTCTTGGTTTTGGCTGGGATAGAGTTAAGTTGCTTCCTGTAGCTGGTGCAGTGCTGTGTTTTTTGGCTTTAGAATGACAATTATATTGATAACACAGTTATGCTTCATTTGTTGCTGAGTAGTGCATGCCCTAAGTCAAGGACCTTCCAGTTTCCCATACTTTGCTAGTGAGGAGGTGCACAACAATCCAGGAAGGAGCATGGCCAGGACAGCTCCCAGACTGGCCAGAGGGACATTTCATACCATAGAATGTCATACTCAGTGTGTCAGCTGTGGGGAGCTGGCTGGGAGGCACTGATCACTGCTTGGGGACGGGTGGTGAGTGATTTTATTGTGCATCACTTGCCGTTCTTGGGTTTTATTCCTCTCTTTCTCCTTTCAGTAATAATAATAACAACAACAATAAAAGCAAAGATAGTAGTAGTGATTATTATTGTATTAATTTGTGTTGTTGTTATTAGCATTATATTTTATTTCTTTTCCATTATTAAACTGTTCCTTCTCAACCCATGAAGTTCACCTTTTCTTTCCAATTCTCCTCCCCAGCCCTGGCAGGGAGGGGTGGAGTGAGCAAGTGGCTGTGTGGCATTTAGTTTCCAGCTGTGATTAAATCAAACAGTGTTGCAGTGGGTTGAGACAAGAAAAGTGATAGACAATATGATCTGTGATTCTGTAGCTGTGTTTTCATAGCTGAACAAATGATCTTTGTTTGATCCATTTGGAGCATTAGGGATAATAAAAGAAGGCTGTGTTTTCTCATGTTATCAATTAAGGTAAGTTAGTTAGCATTTTACTGTTTGTTAATTACTAAAAGTGATGAAAGATCAAATAGACAGAGACATTAGTGCCATAGGAAAGGTACCTTATATTTTGACTTGAGTTCAGGAGTTATGACTCCATGGCAGAAAAATCCTGTTTTTCAAATCTTAATTTCTAAAAGTATTTAATAAAATGAAAATGGTGACATTTTAAAAGTAATAATGACTGACTTAGAGTTTTTTGAAAAGGTGTGTAGGTGAAAGATCTATAATAGGTCCATTTTCACCTTTCATATTGTATTTTTCAGGTGGTCAGACATTATGGATTGCATAATACTTTACCTTTTGACATATGATTTGAGGCACTGGAAAATGCTACAAACTCACTGAAATAAAAATGCTTTCATTTCAGTTTTCTATTCCTGTTTCCAGTCCAGCTGCTAGTGCAGGGGAAGTGAGTTTGGTAGTGTCTTGCAAATCACCAGAAGCATATAGTACATGCCACAAACCTGTAACAGATAATTTAGTTTAGATAAGCTAGTACAACTTCCTCTTCAAAAGAATTTAAAGAATGGACAAAAAATCACCAGTTAGTCCTTGAGAATGAGTCTGTAGGTCAGCTTGTATACAGACAATATTGCAAAGAGTAGCTCCCATAGATCAGGATTTGTTTTGTTTTCCATGGATTCACAGGAGAATTAACTTTAAGTAGAAAATCGGTTCCTGAAGACTGTTTAAATGATAAGTCTTCCAAAGGAGGCCTTATTTTAAAAGTCAATATAATCTAATTTGTTAAAAATTAATGTTGGTATTATAAAACACTTGGAATTACTTGAAATTAAAGTTATTAGAACTCATTTATCTTAAATGCATTACTGGTTATTCAAAAATCTATAGTAATCTTTCACAGATGAGTTATGGTATGTTTTCAGTAACAAAAATAAATGATGGTTTATGCGAAGGAAACCAAAATTGGGATTAAGCTAGTAACATTTGAGATTGTCTATTCAGTACCTTACTGAAATAATTTGTTTTCCTCATGTCTGTCACAGTTCCACAGGTCTGCAGGAGCTTGGTGTGCCAGTTATATTTTTTTCATCTATTTGTTTGCTTCTTAGTACTGTACCTGAATGATTAGTGATGAGTGTGAGCGAGATGACTGAGAATGATTAGTGAGCCTCTAGGAAGAGTAGTTTTAAAAAAAAGATTGTGTCTGGGAATATTGTTAGGCTCTTCAGGAGTTAGTGTTCTGAAATGAATGCTTCAGCAAAATGTTGTTGCATTTACATGTTGCATCTGGCAAAATTGCTCTGAAGATGTGAATAAGGAAATACTCCTTGTTTCTCAAAGCATGACAATACAGAGATAGATCATTACATTATTAAGCTGTAGGTCTAAACCAACTTTTTAACAGTAACTTTTTCACTTTTACTACAAGATTTATCATTAAGTTGTAGAAACTATTGCCACAGAAAGTTAGGAAGGAAAGAAGTATAATGGGATTTGAAAAAAGGTAGAGAATTAATAGAAATAAAGCCCGTCAGTAGCTATTAAATACAGCAATCACTATATTAACTTTACGTACTCCTGTTGTCAAGTTCATGCAGGCTGTTATATTTCTTCCAGTAAAAGATTCCATACTTCCTTAAATTACAAGCAAAATGTGGTCATTCTATCCACTTGTTGGAGAACCCTTTCAGCTTCAAACTGTCATTACTCCATGGAGGTGTTTGGTTGCTTTTTTTATTCTCAGAGAGTCGGTGTCAGTGGTGTCCAGTATCCCTTTGGTGTGAAAAAGATAATCAAGAAGGGTTTTTTACTGGTTTGGGGTTTTTTGTTTTACTGAACCCACTCAATTTTGTCAGACATTATGGCTGCCATATTTTTTTTTTTTTCCCACTGAGGTCCAGGAATGATTGTACAACAAAACAGCTGTCTTCACACAAGAGACCATACTGCTTGATAACAACTTGTGTTAGATTATACCAAAAAAATCAGTGCCTGCCTCTAGGAAGCACAACAGCCTTCAGAAAAACTCAGCCTTTACCAGTGTTGGAGCACAAGAATGTCTCTATACATAACATCTTCAGGGCAATCACCTGGCAGGAATTACTTACAAACTTTTGCCATTTAATGATACAGAAGCAATTTTATGTTCACTAGTGCTGTAGTAAGACTCTTTTTGTTCTCTCTTCCCTCACTGCCCCCAGCATATACGCATAGACCCCTGGTAACTATTCTGAGGTACTGCTTATGTGGTAAGGTACTGCTTATGTGGTAAGGTACTGCTTGCAATGGCTGAAAGTTAGAATAGGAAAATGGAATATCGGTAAAACACAATAAAATCTCGGAATCATGGTAGATGATGCCACACAGGCTATGTTTAGGACACACAGGCTGTGTCCTAATCTCTTCATCAAAGTCCACTGTGTCTCTCTTTGGGTTGTGAATATAAATCTGTGAGTGGTCAGACCCACACTGACAGGAGTGGTAGGTCTGCAGAAATGAGAACAGATTGTACTCTACAGAGACACAGCACTGTCCTCATAGATTACAAATTTTGGAATATCTTTTATTTTGACTAGGTGTCTTCTTCATATTGTTCTGTCTTATCTCTTTATGTATCTAAAGGATACAGAAGCAGTCAAATTACCTTAGATGAAAACTCTTCATCCTCTAAAATATTCTTATTTTGTGTCCATGTGCACAGAATATATATCTCACAGGTTTTAAGCAGTTTATTTGGCAGTACTTACTGTTAGGTGCTGATGTGATTTTTTTTAGCCAATGGAAGTTTTTTTTTAGGTTCGGCTATACTGCTCTGTTGTGACTCTTTATCATTGATTGTATTCTTGCAAGTCTGCTAAATAGAGTTTCCATTGATTTTGATTCCATTTCCATATGCTGAGTCCTTGCATGACTGGACTCCATTTCTGTAAATGCAAATGATGGGAATGTATATTGGTGCAGCATCTTTAACCCAGAAAAACAATTTGAGAAATGCACGATGAAGCATCCATAATGAATTTCTAAGGTTCTGTAGATCTTTAGACCCAGTAGTGAAGGTACAAAAAGCTGGATTTCTGAAATTTCACATTATGAACAGGGCTGTGATACACACAGCATTTTAGGGAAAGAAAGTGTTTTAAGAAAAGAAAGTATTTTAGAAAAAGGAAAATACAATTGTGTCAGACCACATATAGACTTCAGTGTGCGTTTTGGGGCAAAAAGACAGCAATAATATGGAACAAGTATGGCAGAGGGCCCTGTGTCCTCAAGTGCAACAGGGGCTGCAGCAGTTGCTGTGCCAGGAGATGTTGGGCCAATGGCACTTGTTCAGCCTGGAGAAGAGGAGGCTTTGGGGTGACCTAACAGAAAGCCCCCCAGTGCCTCTGGGGAGGTTAGCAAGAAAGTGGAGCTGGGCCTAGTGGTGCACTGGCCATAGATGTTCAGACCGGATAAAAAACACTTTCTCTTTGAGGACAGTCAGGCAATGGGGCTATTGCCAGAGAAGCTGTGGCCTCCATCCTTGGAGCTGTGCAAGGCCCGACTGAATAAAGCCCTCAATAACGGACCTTGTTGGTCACTGTGGTTTTGGCAGGAGTTTGGACTGGAGAACTGATGACCCCTGCAACCTGAACTATCCTATGATTCTATGATAGCAAATACTAATTTTCAAATGCCATACATCACATTTAGATGAATGTTTTCTCTGTTAGAAGCTTAAACAAATGCAGTGTAGTCATGTCACTTAAGAGAGCATGTCTTTCATAGACATTTTTCTTCAAAGAAACAGATTTGATTTCTGTTTCACTGGAAGTTGATTTGCTGCCAAGACATCAGATGGCTAGAAAAGACATGCATACAAGTATAATCATCCCAATGGGAAGCTCAATAGGTTGTCGTTATGAAGATTTTCAAAAAGTGAGCAGCAGGAGACTAAAATGCATTAACACCTTAAAAATCCAATAGTTAATAAAATGCCTTCATGTATTTTAATTTTCAAAAATTATTTCCTTTTTGCAGCCTATGGATACAAATGTCATTGGTTATCTGAAATTTGGCCCTGAAATCCATACTTGGACATCAGAATAAAGGGTGTGTTTAGTAAAACTGCTTTTTGGTCTGAAGAGTTCAGAACTGCATCTTCTCAGTGTTTGGATATTTGGTTAAGCACTTTGTGGATATAAGCCTAGCTCCATTTCAACTCTGGCGCTCATCTACGTGTATTGCATTAAAAGCTCACTGTGACAAGAACAAAGATGAGGGTAGGAGGAAGGAAAGAGTATTAAACCCATTTTATAGATGAGAAAGTCAGGATGAAAGATGTTGTTGTAGGCTTATGCTTATATAAGAAGCTTGTGGAACAGATATTAACTGAGCTCCCTGGGCTCCTCATCTCAGAAAATGAACAATAAGTTCATGTATTTGTCAGCACAGATTTTTCTAGGTGTATTGGAAGGCAAACAGGTTCAAAACCTGGAAATTCATGCACTTTCCTCCTGTAAATTGAAACTACAATTTTTATTAGCTCAAGCAGTATTAGGACCAGGCATATTCTTATGTTTGCAATTTGAGGAAAAACATGCTGAAACAAAATACTCTGCTCTGAATAATGTAAATAAATCTTACTGGTTATTTCATTTTACAGCACTGCAAAAGTCCTCTTTCTGTCTTACTTGAATATATTTTGTGTACTGAACTCAGCCAGTGACACCGTGAAAGAGTTGTATCCACATACCATAATGAGTAGAAAACTGTCTTGCAAGATAGTCTCAGTATGAGGTGGTTTTATTATGTGCATCATTATTCTGGCTTTAGAGACCCAAATGATGACTTTTTTGGTGTGTGTGTGTGGCGGGGTGGGAGTTTCTGTCTGAATTTCTTTGTCTCCTTTGAAGGAAGATTTAAGCAGACTTTCTGTTCATTTCAAATTGAGTAATGGTCAGATAACTGCAAATGACTGAGGTGGTGGTTTTTAAAAGGTATTGCTTTTCTTGCTCCCCTTCTATTTCTACATACACACACACACACACACACACGCACACACACACACACACACACACACACACACACACACACACACACACACTCATGCCCACTCTTCCCTCATGCCTTCCACCCCCCAGAACTGGAGATACTACTCATGCCATTGATTTAAGCTGATCATATGCATGATACTACTCCAATCTAATGATAAGATTAATTTCCATTTCCACACATGTGCAGGAAAACAACAGCAACTGCATCACTTTTGATACTGTACATAAAAAAAAACATAGCTTGCCTCCAGTGTTCTTCCTAAATGCTTATATTTCCGATGCGTTCACCTGGGCTCCCTTTTGGAACTGCTGAAGGCAGCTTAAGTGAACACCATGTACTTGTCATTGCAATGAGCTGACAGGGACCACATGTCTGCTTACCAACTCCAGCTGAAGCACAGTAACTTCTTAAAATGCACCGACGCTGCCGTTTGGGATCATCTGAACAGACTCTCATAGGATCAGAGCCTCAGCTGGTATGACGACTCTCAGCTCTGTTAATGTTAGGAGAAATAGCCCAATTTAGTCTAAATGAAAATCCGGTTAAAACATTTTTTTTAAGGATAAGAGCATACGTAAAGAAAACATTTTTTGAGGGACTAGACTATATGTAAAGAATACAAAAAACATCATCTCTTCAAAGTTGATTTTATGCATTTCATATTTTTCCATTGCGTGGAGAAATGAATACACAATTCTACACAGAATGAACTGATGATGCTTTAGCTATTTTTTTTTGACTTAGAAAAATAGTGTGAGCTTTCCCATTTGTTTGCTTCATTTCTTCATTAGATTTATAGCATGACAGTTTTTTAGTGCCCCTGCCTATTTTACAGCACTGTTTTGCAGCCATTTGCCATGTTTTATTTTCAAAATTTTGACATCGTGTTTTTTATTATGGGAAAATTACAAATATATGCTGGCAGAAATATTAATTGTAAATTTTTAATTTAAAAAGATTGCCTCTATAGTTTTGTACTGCAAACAAATCTGATGTCCTAAATAGTTCACAACAGCAGAACTAATAAGGTTTTGAAATTGATCACCCCAGTGGTTATGAGATTCAAATGAGGACAGGAGGGAAAATGACTATTATCTTTTTAAATTATTATACTACTGACTACTGTTGACATTCTGCTACTATGGAGTAAATAGTGTGATGAATCTGTAGTGTATCTTGGATATAATGGGTGACAAGTCATTAAGTGGAGTCTCCGGCATCTGTGCATAGGGAGACAAAAAATATTTTTTGCTTTACTGTAGTCTGTAGGCAGTGATTGCACAAATAATTTCTGTTCACTGACCATTATGCTACAAGGTTTTTAATATGCAGCCAAAAAAAGGTTGTGATCAACTGTGGTATGCATTTCTAGAACTTCAGATATATCCCAGCTAGCATGTCTAATGACTATGTTTCAATTTTGTATATATAGCAAAATTAAATTAATATTTAATAGTTTATTATAGCATCAATGGGAGGAAGTGATAAATGCTGAAAAAGATTGTGATAGGATTTGCTGCAGTTGAAAATCAAAGTAGAGTCACCTGCTAGTCGAAGTGGGAGTCTAATAAGTGATGGACCTATAAAACAGATAAAATAGAATCATGGATGAGGAAATCAATGAACAGGTTAGAAATAGGTATATGCCAAAAAAAGAAAGGTGAGTTTTAATGTGTTTAAGGGAACTGAATTGTTGATTGGCTAAATTAATCACAGTCCAACTGCTTGTGCAAAACCCCCAAAATTGCCTACATGCAGCATAATGGAAATAGAGGGCACATATAATGAAAAGGACCAGTATTGTGTGTATACTCAGGAGTATTATGCAGCATGTCTAGTCATATTTCTGATATAATATATGTAGATATGATCATATTTAAAAGAAGGATTTAGGCTTATAGTAATAAAAGTCATTCTACTGTTTCTGAAACTTATGCAGTAGTTAAAACTTTAATTAAACAGGTTTTCAAGAATGGGGAATAGAGACTGAGTTCATAAACTAGACAGATATGCTTTGTAAATGAAGAAGAGAGCTAATTAAGCCAAGCATAGCAGCATAATATTAATTTTTAAAAACACTTCAAGTATATTTGTAGTAAATCTTGCCACAGCTAGTGCATATTTCCTAATGAATTATTCTACAGTTTAGATTCATTGTCTATGCTGCCAACACTCCATGGCCAGGTAAAAAATTGTATCCTTAGGCATTATGCTAATGTTTATTTCAGCACAATTAACTCTTTGAGCCGAATTTGTGGAAAGGTCAAAAATGACATACGGAATTTTTAGGTACCAGAATATTTTTCATCCCTGTAAGTCTTATTCAACTGATGTTAATTCTGGTTTTTCTGCTGAGGAGACAGAGGTTAATATGGAGTTTTTGCTGGTCTCTATCAAGACCTCTGTCGTGTGGGATAGAAGAGGGCTCGGTTTTGTTATATGTATGGCAGGCAATTAAAGGAGTTAGTGAACTGCTGCATCTCCTATATGAGAAACTTTCCATATGAGAAAAATATTCAAGTCTGTGTTTTTACATTGTCAGATTTAGATAGTTAAGTCGAAAGCACTTGCTGATGTTTGGCTGCAGTGTTTGTTTGTGTTTGTATGTTTCCTCAAACTATTTGTCTAAAAAACCTTGAACATTTTGAATTGAGAGATGTAATAAACCCGTTAGGATGTTAATTCTTTGGTTGAGTTTCTGTATTTCTTTAAAGGAGGCTTTAGTTTCCTGGTAGATTACAGAGAGGTCCTTAATTTTGTCTTCTTCTGCTGGGAAATATTGATGTTTGAACAGGTGCAGTTAGATCATCTCTAGATACATTCTTTTGGGATCTCTACTACATAGAATATAAAAATTTGGGTTAGTTTTTGAAGCAGTAACAAATGTCTGAGGACTTTTTAACCAAATTGTTTCCCTCTGTCAATTCAAATACTCCTTTTTTTCTTTTAGAGAATTTTAGAAGTGTAGTTGAATTTTTCATAATTACTTTCCTTCTTTCTGGACCACCAGGTAACTGTGAACACAATATAAATATAAATATAAAAATATATAGAAATATAAGAATAAAATTAAAAAAATATATAATCATATACATAATCATATACATATAAAAGCACATCTAATAATATTGTGTATGATATGTTTTATTTTTACACTCTGAATATATATGTCTGTATACATTAATATTCTTTTATACAGCAAAATCTTCATGTGCTTTGAGGACAACACAAATATGGAAAACTGGGGTTTAAGTTAGTAACATGCTTCCCGAGTTTAGATCTAGACCCTCTTCAATTGGATCTCTCTGCATTGCCAGCTGCAATCACTGAAAATGGATGAAAATTTCTTTAAAACCATGCCATTTTGAAAAGCTGTGATTGTGTAAGGAAATTACCTTATACATTCTGTTTCCATTTTATTGTCTTACTGTGGGAGTCTATAACTGATTCAGCTCTGTTTCTTCTGTGGTGCACAGTATTTTAAGTTCTTGGCTTCTAAGTAGCCCTTTAGTCTATTAAAATTAAGACACTCAGCCTACCACTAAACTGTAGATCTCAGGGATACTTCCTGGCTTTCCAGATCATCCCTGGTCCTATATTGGTACAAGGCCCACAAGCACATCCTATTTTCTCCTTCCCTTCTTTTCTCAGAAAGGAAAAACAAGTATAGAGGCTAGAAAGGAGACACAGCATGAGCTACACGGAAGCAAAGACAATGAGTGCATTATGGTAAATAAATGCTATGTAGATTAGGCACCATTGCTTTTCTAACTCTATACATATAATTTCCAGAGCTCTGATGATTCTAATGGAGTCATGGGTTTCCTTCTAGTGAAAAGAATTTTAGGTCGAATAATCTTGAAAATGTGGTCACAAGCAATACATCCACATTTGTTTTCTCACCCCAAAATGAGAGGATGGGACCAATCCCTTCACAGTCAGTATCCATGCTATGGACATTCACACTTAATTTAACAAACAAGAGTCTAAGGAAATTTGACCATCTCTTCAAAAGTTAGTTTAACCTGGAATTAAAACCTTCTAGTGACAGAAATGCCACAAATTTCTGCATAAAACAATATCTAATACATAAAAATCCTTTAGTTATAAAATTATTCATAATCTTTAATGTATAGCTCTTAACAGTTTAAGCCAAACAGTAATTCTAATTTTGTATGTTGTCTAAAGCTGTGGGGAGTAGTTAATCGTATCAGTCATGTAGCAAACTTTTACATATAGAAATTTGTTATCAGGTCTCCTCTATCAATCTTATATTTTCTGAATGTTCCTGTTCCTTTAGCATTCCCCCATCTACCCACGCTGTGTGCAACTTTTAGGTGCACTCAAAAATCAACCTGTAGTTGCTGCTGAGGCTTCTCCATTTCCATACTGAATAGAATAATTACCTGCTATGTCCTAAAATGATGTTTCTGTTAAGTAATTAAATTTAGCTTCTGTAAAACTAGCATATTCTTGCTTGCCATTCACTTTATGCTGCAGAAATCCCCCCCACTCTAATCTCGTTCATAACAACTCCTAACAAATATCTCACACCTTGCAATTTTCATGATCAATGTGATGACAAGAATGATGCTGCTTTTGAAGTAAAAAGCACAGACAAACTACCTTATCACCTCCATCAGGCTGCCTGTACTGATTCATCAGTACAGGAAAGACATGGTCTACTATGAATTTTAATTTATTTATTTATTTGTTTTAAGAGCAGCTGAATTCTTTGACTGATAATTTTTTTAATGGAAGTTCCATGGACAAAAAGTTTGCCGCATTGCATGCTAGAGACTGGGGGGAAAACATTATATTCCTACTTTTTATATTGGCAGATACTATTATATTTTGCTGTGCTTTGAATACCAACACATAGGTATTACATTGAATTTAGCACCTCCAATTCTAAGAGGATTACTGATAACAGATATGCACTGCAAGGGAAAACAAGCTCTACCTTATACTGATACAGTGCCATACATTTATCATCTTACTGACAAGAAGTCCCCTAGTTTGGGAGTCAAATCTGCTTAATGTTACCTGTGCAAAATCTTGCATCTGGATATTTCTTTTAGACAATAGCTCTAAATGAAATGAAACAAATACAAATTAACTACTTAACACAGACTTTCCCCAGGCTAGAAATTCTAGAACTCTCCACTTTAATTTATTTTTGTGAAGTTTCACTATAATAAAGCAGACAGTTCATGTAAAAGATTACTTAACTTGAATATTATACCAGGAAAAAAATCACTGATGTATTTGCAGATTTGCAATTTTTTCATATTTTCTTTTTTCAAGATTAATGCTCCACATATTTTTAAAACAATGGCTGCATAAAACAGGAGGATTAGGGTTAGGGTTAGACTTGGATTTATTAGACTTATTTACAGCCATATTAACTGTATATTATACAATCATATATTCAGTAACATATCAAAATCCTGAAACTACTGTTTCCTAATATCTATATAAATCAAAGTATGTTGCCAAGATTCAAGAGAAAATTTGCTATTGCTTCTGCTACAGGCATTTCTCAACAGTTGTAACAGAGTGGTTGTGGAGATGTTCCACACTGTGACAGATCTCCAGAGTCTCTTCCAGAGATGTGCAAAGAAAAAATGACATCTGCACCTATCATTTTTAGTGAATTGTGGAAATGTGTCAGGTTTTCAGTTCCTCATAGTGTCATCGTTGTTGAGCTTTTCCATTCTCACAAGGACAAAATGACAAGCACTGTTCCTGGAAGCAGAGATGACTCTGTGATTGCAACAGGACTCAGACAACAACCGCAGTTTTTCCACTTAGACTTTAGGGACTGGATCTAGTAAAGGAAGAATTAATTATTTCTTTGCTGAAATGAGGAGAAACTATCTCTTGCAAAACTAGACAGATTATTTGCTTTCATAGCTTTGTAGGTCAGAGCACTTGTTATAACCAATTCTGGTTAGGTGATCAGAAATCCACTGAAGGTTTTTAACTAACTAACTAAATAATCAACATTATGTTTTCATTAAAAATCACTGTGACTGTTAACTATTAAACAAGCTTGGAGAAAATTACAAAACACAAAG
This sequence comes from Pachycephala philippinensis, assembly GCA_013397055.1. Taxonomy (NCBI): domain Eukaryota; kingdom Metazoa; phylum Chordata; class Aves; order Passeriformes; genus Pachycephala; species Pachycephala philippinensis. The sequence goes on from VWZT01013818.1 coordinate 286,271, forward strand.
TTATTAATTTCCTATCACCCAGTGCTCTCAGGAATTCTCATTGAATACTGCAACTTAAAATATTTTCCTGCTATATACATTTGGCCTTCTTTAATTTTTGTTGATGGCTTGCCTTCTCCCTTTAGACAATCTGACTGTGTGCTGCAGCACAGCCAGACAGAGTTTCATAATAAAGCAGTTTGTAACTGGATTTTGTGTGTCTGAAATCATCTGGTTTCAAATTTACCTGGGGACTTGATCTGCTGTAGCAAATAATGCGATACTAATGGGATTTTGACATTATGCTTATGTGAATATGGCTTGGAGACTTATGTAGTCAAGATCTACAGAAACTTTTAAAACAATATTAAAAGTACCTGATGTTGATTTGGTCAGAAATTGAGACTCATTTTATTTTAAATATCCCAAGACAGGTATAATCAGAACATGGCTGAGATGGAGTGGTGACACATCTGTGTGAAACTGGAACTCCATTCTTTTGTAAACAAGATTTCTTTTGTGAAGCTCTAATTTGAATCACAGATTTTAGTTTGGAATTTGAGATTCACCCTGGAATGCATCTTCCATTGGGAACTACAAACTCCATTCAGTAATAAGATCTTTAGCCCTAACTTAATTACAGTATCTGAAACGCTGACAGAGAATAAACATGACTAATGATTCTGATTTTCTCTCAACTGCTCACCTATCCAACAATCTCTCTGCACAGAACCTTGCAGGGTGATCACAATTGATGGTGTTTACATGTCTGACATTAGAAATAACTATTGTAGCAAATCACACTTGTATCTCTGCAGTCCTTCAGAATTGATGTAAAAGTAAAATAACTATGTTCAATTAAATCTGAATTTAAGGGGCAATTTTTGGTAAATTTTTCATTTTCAGAATAAGTGAACATTTCATTTTCTCTGCAGATCTACAGGGATGCAAATCCTGTTTTCAGATATGTCCTGTTCATGGCAGACTTTAGCAAGCAAAGCCCAACAAGAGGGAAAGCAATTTCATTTGTTTTCAAATTTACATTTATTGCCAGCCGCTGTCAGTGTCAGAGTATTTCAGGTACTTGAGAATACCAGCTTATCAATCTTTCCTTGCTTTAAGAGACATGAGGTTTATTCCTCCAATCTGCTTCTATTTATTCTAAGCAGAATTTGTCTCCAGTGAGTAAGGATATTTTGAATTTCTCGTAATTAAAGACACGGTGTTTAAGCATATATTATACATTCAAGTTCTATTTAGACTGAAAGTTTCAGTTGCCTGTGAAGTGACAACACAGAAACAAGGTTTGAAAAGCTGAATCATGATTCATTTAAATCTATTTTTCAGTTCTCTTTTCAGCAGACCTATCATATACCTTTTAATTCCTAACAAATTTGGCAGGCCTTTTTCCTCACTCGTGTATACGTCACATATACATACTCATTAAATACATTTATGTGAGTAGACATATATATATATGTCTACTCTATATTCAAGTTGAAAATCCAAGTCCATTATATGAAATATTTAGAAGGGCTTGCTTATAAATTTAGGATTATAATTTACTGTATTATAAATTACAGTAGGCTGTCACAGTAATACAACATAGTCGAAATTTCTTCTCCAGAATAAAGCAGCTGTCTCTGTAATCACACACTCAATAATGACTACAAGAAAATCACTCTGGAAGCTTGTCACTACACCTTAACATCAGGGATACTCTTCTATTGTTGACCATCCTTCAAATATCAACCAGTGTGTATACTTGGGAGACAAAGAACATGTATATGTATACTTTGGGTCAAAGTCAAATAATTTTCGTTCATTGCTGTAAAAGGTGTCTGCTTACACCCCAAAGGGGCCCACCATCCCTAAGCTAACTTTATGTACATGTATGAAAATTCAAAGAACAATTTTCATACAGTAAATGAGTCAAAGATTTAAGCCCAAAAGATTGCTGAATGTTTGCCAAAACTTCAGCATGATATTTTTAATTGCTTTTCATGAACCATCTAATTTGTTATGAAGAGTGACTTGTATGCCTACACATAAATGACTGGTGCTATTTTAAGTAGTCTGCTGAGACACCCTCATGACAAGGGCAGCTATAATACAATGTTCAAGAGAATTGTGCCTTTCTGAAACTGTAGCTGATAAAACCAGACAGGATAACTAGGAAATCTAAAATGGCACTGGACAGGTATGTTTAAAGCAACTGAATCACACCCATTAAGCTTGTGAAACTCGGAGTTTTCCTTTGGAAATTAACTTAGTTAATTAATTTGGTTGTACCAAAAGACTTTTTAAATTCACCACTCAATTTTCAACAGTTAATTATAGAAGACCTTTGATGCAACAATTTCAAATATGAATTGCATGGTCTTTCAGCACTGAATATACAACATGGAAAGTGCTCATTGCAGAAAAAACACCTAAAGGGGTAACCACTAAGAGACTAAGGAAAAAGCATCCTTCATCAACATACGCTAATCTCTTGCCCTGCTTCTGGCAGCAAGTCAGCACCTAACAGTTAAGTACAGCAGAACAAAACTGAGCAGTTAAAAGGTGAAATTTGCCATAAAAATCTTAAACTCTTGTAAAATACAGCTCTGGGTCAAAAAGTAGGTGTCCAACATACATTGGGATTTTCAAAATTATTTTCACATGCCTGTGTATCAAGTGATAGTGTAAAGAGATCTGTCGCTCTTGGACACGAAAGAAACAGTGCAGACATGGTCAAGCGAAAGTGACCAAAAGCCTGGGGGTCTGCCCCCGACTTTATTTATATATATTCTTAGAAATCACTGTGGATTGGAGGGAGAAATCAACACCCCTCAGTCACACTGGTCAAAGGGAAGATCCATCAAATTTCTCCGCCTAAGAGAAGTGGAATGCAAAACATCGGCACGGTTAGCAAAACACAGCACCAATTACAGAAAAGGCCTGTGAGAAAACTCTTACAGAAAATGAAAACATCAGAAACTGCAAAACTCAGGGCAATAGAGATCTGCAAATGTTTCTAACACTTCCTAAACTCTGTTATGTACATCAAAGGATACAAGGGAACAGAACACAATTACCTATGGAAAGGGTCTTACAGACTGACTTTAGCACTAGTACAAAGATATATGGGGGATACATGAGCATGGAGTTGAGGACAGGGCGGGCAGAAAGAAACATGGTTTTCTACACTTTCCCTGAAAATTAAGAGAAAAGAAGGGGGGTTGTAGGATGAGTTATACTACACTGCACTGCATTAGCTGACTAACTGTTGATGCAGATATTTCTATGGTTAGTTCTGTCCAGGCAGAATTTTTAAGTCTCTACATTAAATAAAAAGTCTCATATTATCTACAAAATGGTCTGACTTTTCTTGTTCTTCATCATCATAAAAAAATCACATTATCGGCAGAGAAATGAAAGGTGCAGATATTGCCCTGTGGTTTAAGGTTTNGGATACATGAGCATGGAGTTGAGGACAGGGCGGGCAGAACAGAAACATGGTTTTCTACACATTCCCAAAAAATTAAAAGAAAAGAAGGGGGGTTGTAGGATGAGTTATACTACACTGCACTGCATTAGCTGACTAACTGTTGATGCAGATATTTCTATGGTTAGTTCTGTCCAGGCAGAATTTTTAAGTCTCTACATTAAATAAAAAGTCTCATATTATCTACAAAATGGTCTGACTTTTCTTGTTCTTCATCATCATAAAAAAATCACATTATCGGCAGAGAAATGAAAGGTGCAGATATTGCCCTGTGGTTTAAGGTTTGTAACACTAGGGGCTTTCCCTTTATAGCCCTGTAACATTTCGCTTGTAGTACTGAAGTCTGCTTTTGACTTTGTAGTCTTGCACTGACATACCCCAAGGCTGCTGCGGCAATACTTTTACCTCTTGCTCCCAAATGGTTTTGTCCTCATGGTGTCATGTCATTGAACTGCAAGACTTTGATAGGCCTCTGGTGCTGGGTTTCTCATAGGAATGGATTATGACTGATTTTTAACTCGTCCTTTCTCCTCCCACCCTTCTTTCACCTCTCACTTTCTAGCTTGAGGTTTATAACCTTATGGTCAGGAATATGTAGAGCTCAGTAGATAAAATTAGTAGACAATTATTATTTAAATAATGCATAAAAACTTACAGAAATATACATGCACAGAACTTCACAAACAGTTAAATGGGTGCAACAGCTGTACCTGACCAGTTGCTGCAGTCAGAAACATCAGCACTGGCATATAATGAAAACCAACTGGGTCACCAAGCTGATCCTGCTTTAACCAAATAATCATGGTGGGAAGTGTTCAAGGGAATATCTGTGGTGCTGGAGAAAATGATGGGAAAAATAATCTTGCCTGGTGATATTCCAGTTTCTTCCTTTCCAGCCGGCTGTGAGTATAGCTTTCCTATTTTCTGTCTCACACTCTTTTTAAAAATACTTTTTAAGTTTTATTTTCAATTAAAGTTTGGGATTTTTTCATTAAGACTGTACATACCATCAGTTAGGGAGCTCCCAGGAAAGCCTGTCAGCTCAGCTTTTGAGTAACACAGAGAATACTCCAGATTTTAAGAAACTTTCTGCAAAATTCAGTAGACATATATGTAGCATTCCTGGTGTGTCTGCTGTTTTTGCCCATGTTTGGGTAATCTCAAGAATAAACAGTAGGAAAAAGGATAAGGATGCTACTAATTATAACAGTGAAACAGTTTATATAGCCAAGTACCTGTGCCTAGAAGAGCAGGGTTAGGGTTCTCTGCTGCCATTTTAAAGAGAGCTCAGGAGTCCAGTCTCCCTGGAGACAAAGATGCAGCAACTATTGCAGTCAAAATTATGAGACAGAATGGAATTAAAGTCTGTTGCAGACATTAAGTTTTATCTTATCTTACTACCTGGGAGGAGGAGGGAGTACAGCCATTTAGAAGACTTTAGGTGTTTTTACATGCATATATGAAAAGCACTTCTCCAGGGAAGAGAGAGAAGATAAAAAAATTAAGCTATTTGGACATTTTCTGAACATGCTTCTCTCTTACTTTCGCTGTTTCCTTAGAGATTTTGTGCTGGTTGTTTCTTTAGGCACTGCCCTTCTTCTTCCTTTGTCCTGGGTGCTTTTGGAGGAGGTCCAATTCCTTCTGGACAATAATTTTTGTAATAAGTAATAGTGTTAATGGGAACGGGCACATTGAGCATGGAACAGAAGGTCTAGTTAAGCATGCTTTTCCATCACATCTCTCTGTGTAGTAGCATCCTTTCTTTTGTGCTGTTAGTAACTTCTGGCACTCTACCCTCCCTTTTTTTACACCGCTTTTTTAAGAGGTGATGATAAACCATTGGAAGCCAACTGTGTTTCAAGATTTTGCCATCATTAAAGATTTCACCAAATGAAACATAAACATTTCCAAAACTCTATACATGTATATGAATCTTCTCTCTACTCTATTAGTTTTATGCAGTGATTTCCATTGGATAAAGGTGATTCCTTGTTCCTTCCTTCTCCCTCTATTATGCCTCATTCTTTTTCTAGACCTTTGTCTCCTTCTTTCTCCCATCACGGATGCAACAGATTTTATCAACTTTATTTTTCTGTCCTTTGTGCTCTTTAATGAGTTTTTATACTTCATCCTCTTTTACTTAGTCTTCTGAATTTTTAATAGTTCCTTTATCTCTTACCTGCAGCTTATTTTTTTTCTTGCATTTAAAGCTTATGTCTGGTGTTATATCCAATATTTTTAAAATTTTTGTTTGTTTGTTTGTTTGTTTGTTTTTTCTCCATCATTGAATCAGATTTATGTTGTGACCTTATACTTTGCATAAATTATTTTCTTGAATATATGTCCTGGGTTTAAGCTATATATTGTGCTGTCACCAAATCTGCTTCCAACTGTCCAAAGTTAAATCTTGTACTGCCAACATGACTGTTTCTTGTAGATCTGCAATCAACAACTCCCGTTTGTCTGTTCCAGGACTCTTATTTTCTCTACATCCAGGCTTGTCTTGCTGATTCTTTTCTCTGTGTGTGTCACGCTGTCTTTGCTTGTGTTTTAGCTCATTTGGGGCACCATGCCAAAATCCACTGTATGATTTTGTCAGTCTTAATATCAGGCTCCAATTACACCCCCTAGCTTCTCATGTTAACAAATATTTCATAGTTCTAAAATGTGTGTGGTTTTCTGTTTCTCTTCAGAAGTAAATGCAAAAGGCTGAGTGTCTTTAGACTTCAGTATTGTAACTGACTTCTCTGGTCTTTACAAATGCAAGTGCACTATTGAGGATGGAGGTGTGTGTTAGGGGACTTTGGGACTCTTCTTGCTCATAGATTTATCTTTATCTTACCCTCTGGATTTTTGGGTCCATCCATAAATCATCTTGTAAATTATCATTCTTGAGACTTGGTTCATTTGTTTTCCACCCTTTATTATTTTCTAGATTGTCTTGAATTACACAGAACTTGACTCCTGCCTCTTCTCAGCCTGAGAAAGAGCTTCCTCTGACCACTAATTTAGTAATTCAAGTAAACACTGTCTAGTTTCTTTGCTGTTTCCCACCAAAAAGAAAAAGAAAAAAAAGGAAAAAAAAAAAAAAAGAAAAAAAAAAACCCCAAAAAAAAAAAAAAAAAAAAAAACCCCCCCCCCAAAAAAAAAAAAAAAAAAAAAAAAAACCAAAACCATGTAAATCCTTAACTTAACTGTTTGTGATAATCTTTATAATATTTGCGACTTTACAGAAAATAGTTTTGTATTTCTTTTTTATGATGATCTCGTTGTTTCCTTGTATGCCTATATACTGTTTTGGATCCAGTGCAACTTCTATGCCTCTAGGGACATAATGATAAAAAGCTGTCATATTAATTCCTAATCAGTATGGCACAATTTCGAGATACCAATAAATAAAGGCTTTATTTGGTCACAGTTCCCTGTTTGCATGGGGTTTACAATGTGACTCTGACATGTGTAATTGATGCTCTGTCCATATAGAAAGCTTTAAAAGTCTTTTAACACATAGATGTTAGGATGTAGATATACTGAAGATGTATATTGAAATAGTTAAAATGGCTTCAAACATAAAAGAAGCAGCGTGTCTCTGAAATTCTAGATAGCGCTAGTGGTATATTGCCCTGTAGTGCTTTCTTTTATATAATGCCCATTTTAATTCTATGTGTTTGTCTCTTTTTGTTTTTGAAAATCAAATCTATCCTGTGGTAATGTGACGAAGGAAGGAAATGAAGAATAAAGTACTACAAATGAAGTGCTTTTAAACAAACTAATTAATTACATGTACAAATGCATTGACTAAGTTTGGGTTTTCAATTAAATAACTAATTATGTTGAAAATGGCATAGCATATTTAAATAGATGCCAGTGCCTCTGGCTCATCCAGTTCTCTCTAGGCTGTTATTTAAGTACACAGCTAATTCTCTTGCTGTTAGGTATCACCTGTTATAATTTAAAAGCATGGTTGCATGCCTAATTAGACATATAATATTGATGTTTACATAAACAAAGTATAAAATTTTTGTATTAATTTAAGGTGCATTTTTCTACTTCACAGAAAAGCTGTCCATCAAATGCTGTGCAAAATACCTGTTTATTATTGCAGCATTCTTAAAATAAACCCCAAAATTTCTTACTATGAAGTACAGAATTCAAACTTGGTTTGCTTGTATAATGTCTAGCAGCTATCTAGTAATTACTTTGTAATTACTCTTTTCATTAGCTGCTTAAATCTGGTTCCAACCTCACGCAATCTTTCAATGTGTTTGTTTATAAAAAAATTTTGACCTTCCATATTAAGAAAACTGAGTTTTTTTAAAGAAAGACCATAGACAGTTATCTCTCAGAAATAGTGTATATCCAACCTAAGTGCCAAAGGTAGAATGAGATTAATCATGTCACCAGCGTGTTTATGAATCATGCCACCAGTTTCTTAGACCTTTTTCAAATTATTAGACACATTTTTCATGAGATCATAGCAAAACTAATTTTTTTTTTTTTTAAATTTTATTTTTATTTAATTGTTGATTTCTAAGACATGAGGACTATATTTCTGGTAAAGAATGTCAGAGTGGTCAGATCAGAATTAAAGGTAGATTCAGGGATTTTTTTTTTTTAAGAAGAATTGCTTTATATTAGTGGCTAGATAAACTGTATTCTAAATAATAAATATCCCTTATTTGAGGAGTCTTCCCNTTACTTTGTAATTACTCTTTTCATTAGCTGCTTAAATCTGGTTCCAACCTCACGCAATCTTTCAATGTGTTTGTTTATAAAAAAATTTTGACCTTCCATATTAAGAAAACTGAGTTTTTTTAAAGAAAGACCATAGACAGTTATCTCTCAGAAATAGTGTATATCCAACCTAAGTGCCAAAGGTAGAATGAGATTAATCATGTCACCAGCGTGTTTATGAATCATGCCACCAGTTTCTTAGACCTTTTTCAAATTATTAGACACATTTTTCATGAGATCATAGCAAAACTAATTTTTTTTTTTTTTAAATTTTATTTTTATTT